>OU015500.1:49438532-49686032 GCA_907164885.2 Dolomedes plantarius | reverse complement strand
ATATCAACCTTATTACGCGTGACTGAAACAAATCACTACGCCTTGTTGCTAAAACAAATACTGCGTTGATACTACTTTAAGAACACATTGAGATACATGTCACGCTTGAAACGTCACTTTTATTTTTCTCTTGATTTGATTTACTTTTTCTTCCTTTTCTCCTTAGCTGTTTTGACGCATGGCCGTCTTCCGTTTCAGAGCGGTGAACCATAGAAAAACCCCTGATATGGATGTCAGATTCTCTCTCCCCTTACTTAGATGTGACATATTTTCATTTCATTTGTTGCAATCTTGTGGACTGATGATTAAGCAGTGAAAATTTCCAGAAATTGACCGAACCTATTGACGTTATATGATTGTATACAAACATCAAAATAGTACTTTTGTTCTTTTTTTTTTGCCACAGTAGTTTTTTCTTGTGTTTGAAAAATGGTTTTATTTTGAAGAAGAAACTATTCGGAAATATATCTCTACTAAAAAATGTATAGTTTTTATTACTGATAACGAAACGATAACATTAGATGCCTGGTAGCTGTTTGCTTTCATGATTTTGATGAGATCTAGTTTTGTTTTATTCCTTTACTTTCTATTTTTAGGTATAAGAAAGCGCTGCTGTAGGAAAAGCACTGCCTAGCTACAACAGTTCTTAAAATTTTGTGCTTTTCGCTCCAAAATTAAGCCCCTTATGAATTTTGTTAGTTAACAAGCCTATTTTTTTTCCATATAAAAAGTTCCTAACATTTGAATTTACTACCTAGGAGTCCTTAAAATTACTCATTTTTGGAACAATGAATAATTTTAAAGAAATTTATTTATTAAATTAATAAGTTTAATTTATAATTTTAACGAAATTCATAAGGAGCCAAAATTAGGCCTCTTATAAATTTCGTTAGTTAACAAGACTATTTTTTTTCCATATTAAAAGTTCTTAGTCTGCTTAAAAATTCCTAACATTTGAATTGCCTACCTAGGAGTCCTTAAAATTACTTATTTTTGCTAGACACTCTAAAAAATAGTTTCAATTTCTCAGAAAGTCTCAGAGTTAGAATTAAATTCAATTGAAGTCTAAATTATTTTAATACAATCTAAGAAAAAAATCAGCCTTCAGTTTTTTTTTTTTTTTCAAAATGGGGAATTCTGGAATTTTCCAGAAGAATTTACGTGGTCCACATGATTAACATGCACGGGTAACAAATCCATAAGTTTTATTTTGTTCAACCATCCCAGAAATATATTACTATTAAAAAATGCTTTATTGGTATTACTGATAACGAAAGGATAGCATTAGACGTTAGCCATTTGCTTGCTTTCATGATTTCGGTGCGTCCTAGATTTGTTTTATTCCTTTGCTTTCTATTTTTAGGCATTGGTAAGTGCTGCTGAAAAAAAAGCACTGCCTAGCTACAGAAGTTACTAGAGTTTTGTGCTTTTCGTTTCAAAATTAGGCCCCTTATAAATTTCGTTTGTTAATATGCCTATTTTGTTTCATATTTAAGGTTCTTGCGAAGCTTAAAAATTCCTTAAATTTTCCTACAAAGGAGTCTTAAAAATTACTTATTTTTACTGGACATTCCTAGAAATTACTCAGTTTTCTTAAAGAATCTCAGAGTTAGAATTACATTAGATCAAAGCCTAAGTTAATTAACTTCAAACTAAGAAACAATAACTGCTTACATATTTTCAAAAATGGGAAACTCTGGAATTTTCTAGAATTCGCGTGGTCCACGTAATAAATACGAACGGCCAATAATAAGAAATCAATCCGTAAGTTCTAAATACACTGCTGGCCATTAAATTGCAACATCAGGATTGAAAGCAAATAACAGAACTTTACTTATTGTACGTTTACAGCACAGTAGGAAGAAAACATGATTAAATTTGTAGGCAATTCGGGGGTATACAGGGTCCGAAATTAGTACACAAATAATGTAGTTTCATGATTTTAAAAAGACATTTTTTAATATCGTGTTTTCATCCTGTGGCGGCCTTGAGGTACAGCGCGCTGGCTTTCGGTTCCGAGGCTGCTCCGATCGAATCCCGGCGTCGCGCCACTAAAATGCCGCCGTTTGTGTCGTCCCTTCATAGGGGGGAATGCTGGTCTACCTATATGGTGCCCCCATAATAAAATGGCCAGCAAAAATGCGGTGCATTATAGGCGAATATCTTCACGACAAATACCTCCGCATTGGTAATAAATAAAAAAAAAATATCGTGTTTTCAAAACAAAAAATCTTATTACATTATATAAAATATTTTGTTACTGTTGGTTTTATTATTCAAAATTATTTGATGATCCTACGGTGAATAGCGAAATGATAATGAAGGAGGGGAAATAGACAATACTCTCGAATTATTACCAAGTACGTATAACAAAATCACAATACAAGTAGATTGATGACACGTTTAGTATAGTAGCAGCACTGAAGTTGTCTAAAATAGTTGACCTGTCTTAAGTTTGGCAAAATTAATGTACATAAAGCATATATATATATATATAGTAGTTGAATACCCGTGCTTCTCTACGGAGTACATTCAAATTAAATATAACGGTCAATGTATGCAATTAATGCGAAAAAAATTTTTTTTAAATATATTTATGATAAATACAACGGCCAATGTATGCAACTAATGCAAAAAAGAGAAAATATATTTATAAAAAAATCGTTACGGATATTTTTATAGACAAAATAATGTAGAATGAAATATTCGGATTAAATACAACGGTCATAGTATGCAATTAATTTGTATATTTAATATCCATAAAACATACTAATTTGAATTAAATTCTTAAAAAACTTCCATCTCAATTAGTCTAGTGGTTAAATTTGATCTTTTATCGTATTTAAATATTTCTTTTGTCAATTGATTCCGTTGTTATGCACGTGACGCAAAATTAATTTAAAGTATCACAAAATGAAAAGAAACCACGTGATCAGCATTTAATAAATTAAATTCTAAAAATTAATCTTCACCCAAAATCCCCAAAAATCAGAAAATGGAAGTAAAGAATTTAAAAAGATTTCATTTTAAAGGAATTTTTATGATCTATCTCGTGATATAAATTTTATAACCCTCAAATTGTCGTTTTAAATGCAAACTTTAAAAATGTTACAAAAACAGATAAAAAATTTAATTTAAAAAAATCTAAGAAGAATTTTTCAAAAATCTTTCTTAGTGCACCCCTACACTATAAGAAGAATCGCCATGCAAAATTTCAGCCCTTTAGGTCCAGTGGTTTGGTCTATGCGTTATCTGTCAGTCAGTCAGTCAGTTACGGAACTATTTTATATACACTGCTGGCCACGCAAATTGCAACACCAAGAAAGACAAGAGATATCACAACAAAATTTATTTTGTAGATAACATGTTGACCAAGTATCAAATGATTAAATTTATAGACTTCTGTGAAGTGTGGTTCCTGCCAAAATCAGTAGCCAGAGTAGCCGCCATTGTTGGAGATCACCGCTGCCACACGCCTCGGCATTGATTCAAAGAGACTTTGGATTAGTTCTTGGGGTACAGCAGACCAAGCAGCTTCCACACGTTGCCAAAGTTGATCTGCTGTGGCAGCTGGGGATGGAATCTGGGTCAATCGTAGAGCAACCATGGACCACATGTTTTCTATCGGCGAAAGATCCGGAGAGGGAGGCGGCCAGGGAAGCAATTCAATCTGGCGATTGACGAAGAAACGTTGGACAATGCGTGCCACGTGTGGTCGCGCATTATCGTGTTGAAATATGGCTGTGGGCAAGCCTTGAAGGCAAGGAAGGACAACTGGCTACAACACCTCGGAGATGTAGCGCTGGCTGATTAAAGTACCGGCAATGCGTACTAGTGGTGTGCGAGAGTGATATCCAATACCGCCTCATACCATAATACCCGGTGCAGGACCAGTGTGGCGGTGCATAACGCAGCTCTTCAGCATCCTCTCTTCATTGAGTCTCCAGACTCGAATACGACCATCGTGGTGTTGCAGACAGAAGCGTGACTCGTCAGTAAACACAATTTCATTCCATTCTGCCTTCCACATCCTTCTGTCATCGCACCATTGGCGGCGGAGACGTCTGTGGTTCTGCGTCAAGGGTAAACAAAGTAATGGACGTCTTGCGGACAGACCACTCTGCTGTAAACGGCGTCGAATGGTACGCGCAGACACTGGATGATGCGTTACAGACTGCATGTGCTATGCTATGGTTCGTGATGTGACTGAGCGATCTGTCACTGCCATGCGCACAATTTGCCTGTCATCACGTGAAGTGGTGCGCTGAGGTGGATGCGATGGAACACGCCGGTCCGTCGTACCCTCCTGCATCCAACGATCGCATATCCGCATTACAGTTGTTTGGTTTCGTCCAACACGACTACCGATTTCCCTGAAAGATAATCCACAATCTCGGTAGGCCACTATCCTTCCTCTGTCGAACTCGGATACTTGATCAAAAGATGATCGCTGTTTTCGACGAGGCATAATTGATCGTTTTTTTGAAAAAACCACAAGAAAAACACAATTGCCGAACTTGAAATCTTCGAAATCTCCAAGCCTTAAATAGCGCTTCGAAGTGGCGCCACAGGCGCGCGTGATGTACGTCTGCGCTGAAATTCTAATCATTTGCATATCTCACCTCCGCTAATGCATGTTGTAAATTTCATGTTATTTGCATGTGTCCTTCAGGGTGTTGCATTTACAGTGGCCAGCAGTGTATATAGATGAAAATAATATAAGAATATCATAGTAAAATTGAAAAGTTCCATTAGTATTATTTTTTCATCCACAACTCCAACAATGTTTGTTATTGAAAGGGGATATAACACTTTTAGAGGAGTCCGGAGGTACAGAACAGTGTCACATTTTTGTGCATTATGAGGTGTTATTTATGTAATATCAGTTAAGAATCATCATGCTATTGTTTAATATCTTCGTGACTTTAAATTTGAAGCACTTGAAATCAACCTTTACCGCTCTTCATTGTAAATTTTTTCCTAGGCATTCATCTGCATGATACACTCGCATGATCTGCTACAGACATACGTTTGTTTCAGATCATGCGAAATAATATTTGCATTATAATGTGGTCCGTCAAATGCATCACGTCCAACTCCCTCACAATAGAGCAGCGTAAAAGCGGAAATGCAAGGGCATTGACATTAATATTAATATGATCTACCGGACTTCTACGAGTATTAGTCCCTCGTGCTCTGTATAGCCTAGCATAGGTCACAATTCATATTGCAATCCTACTTTTTTCTTGAGTAACGATTTTCATTCTTCAGTCTAACGATTGTCTACGTGGTCATTTAAATTTGACACTCGTTTGAATAGTTATTTCCACACGTATTTTCACCGTATTAATCGGAGGACTTTGTTCGTAGGTTTAAATCTTATCATTCACCTTACGGCCATCATATAACGATAATGGGTTGTTGTATACTGTACAAACGAAGGAAGCGGCCATGGAATATATTAGCAATAAACTTTACATTTCACTGAGGTATGGAAGCAAATTATATATTTGTATGTTAATAAAGTTTGTTAACATCGAAATTGGTGAATTCCCATGCTTAACCTCTTTCCTGTATAGAAATTTGTTCTGAGGGCAAAGTTTGTTGAGGCATCGCCTCTAGAACAAAGTCTCAACAAATACTTGAGTGTAGATCAAAGAGAGCTTTTCCTTCTGTTGCTTCCTGTTGAGATCGTTGTCCTAAGTCTCAAAAGAAGGTTGTGCAGTTACGTGGATTTTAACTTTATTCTGACTCTAATTTATGATAGACACCTCTTTACTGGTATTCTACTAAATTGTAAGAAATTTAAACCAGCACTTTAAAAAAATTCATGGATTTAGATAATTTATTATGATAAGAACGTACATTCTCTTAACTCATGTTCTTTCATTTTTCTTCCTGATTAACCTTTAGTTTTTACATTAAAACAGAATAAAGGTAAAAGACTCATTCCCAAAAAGAATCTTTAAGTGAAAGAAAAAAGACGATTTTTATAAAAAGGTTTTTTCCAAATTTTTCATGATCCTTCCTAAATCTCCAAATTTAGCCCAAATTTAAGTAATAAAAGCTAAATTTTATTTATTTTATTTAACAACAATTAAATTTTATTTAATAAATACTTAATAATGTGAGTTTAGCTGAAATGATCATTGATCCTTTCCTAAATCTCCAAATTTAGCCCAAATTAAAGTAATAAAAGTAAAATTTTATTTAATAAATACTTAACGGGAGTTTAGCTGAAATGATCATTGATTTTTAAATTTTAGTTTTATGAATGTAGCTTCAATAGATTCAAGGAGTGAGATTCTCAGTTGAAGTAAAATTAAAAGAAACAAATTGGTATAGATAAACTTTCCAGAAACCAAAAAAAAAAGAGGGTATGGAACGCTTAATGTAATAAAAGTATGACAGGTAACTGTACTATCTCCTGAAAAGTCTAAGGAAAACACAACCTGATGCACATTTTACAAGGTACGCCCATAAAGTAACTGGACAAATTAAAAGATGAAACGATAAAATAAAAAAAGTGAAAGAACAATCATCTGGATAGAAAGAGTGACATCTCAACTCTTGTTAAAACCAGTTTAAACTGGTTATTTAGTCGTTTGCATATCAAAACGCCGTAGTAATTTTCATTTACTGAGAAGGTATTGTACAAAAAAATTTGCTTCGGATTGGAACAACGTTGTAACGTTAAATTTTGTTACAAATTAGGTAAATCTGCAAACGAAACTTTAGAGATGATTTGAACAGTATATAGTGATGCATCGTTATCAAGAACACAAGTGTATGAGGGGTACAACCGCTTTAAATGTGGGCGAGAAAGCACTGAAGATGAACCAAAGACAAGGCGCAATTCAACTTCAAAGAATGAGGAAAATGTGGAGAAAATTCGTTCTTTGGTAAAAGCTGATAGACGTGTAACAACTCAGCAACTTTCAGACCATGCTTGGGATAAGCAAAGAAAGCTGTAGATTAATTATAATTGAAAATCTGAAAATAAAAAAAGTTTGTGCTCGATTTGTGCCTCAGAATTTGACAGAACAGCCAAAAGACAAAAAAAAGCTGTGAAGATTTACTGACTACTGCTCAACAGGGCAACAATTTCTTAAAGTGTATTATAGCAGGAGATGAGACCTGGTATCTACAATACGACCCAGAAACAAAAAGACAAAGTGCAAAGTGGAAAGGACCGTCTTCTGCCATACAAAACAAAAAAAGCACGGATGTCAAAATCAAAGACTAAGGTGATACTTATTGCATTTTTGATTACAAAGGATTTATTCACCACGAATTTGTTACTGAAAATCAAACAATTAATCAGTATTTTTACGAGGAGGTGCTTTTCGATTAAGAAACAGGATAAGACGAGTTAGGAAGGAACTGATTGATTCTGGGCAATGGTTTCTTTTACACGATAGTGCTAGGCCCCATACAGCAATTTCCGTACAACAATATATTGCTAAGCATTCAATTACAGTGATAAATCACCCACCATATTCTCCTGACTTATCGCCAGCTGATTTTTTCCTTTTTCCGAAGCTTAAGATGGCCATGAAAGGACAGAGATTTGAAAACGGTGCGAACGGTTAGTTCCATCGCCTATAAACAGTGTTTCGATGACTTGGAGAAACGTTGGAAAAATTGTATGGATCCTTTGACGCTTATTTTGATGGAGATGAATTTATTTGAAGGTGAAAAATATTTTTCTTATTTATAAAAAATTGTCCGGTTGCTTTATGGGCGCACCTTGTATTTACCTCGTCTGAACCTCCCTCAGTACTCGTTCCGCAATCTTTCCGTTCACATTGAAGTAATCCTGTGACAGAAAAGTTGAGAAGTCTGGAATAGGTTTCAGGTCTGTCTTCAAAGGTTACTGGGAGGTAACCTTCAAATTCCCTGAACAAAGACTCAAGCTACTCAGTTTTAATGAAGAATCTGAAAAGTATCACTTACACTTAATAAAGAAGACACTGAAACGTTGTTACTCACATTTTTATGCTTCACTTTTAAAATAACTGGGCTGATGAGGATGTCGAACGCGGACAACCTATTTTGGCTTTCAGACCAATATCCCACCAATACTAATGTCATGATTTTTCTAAACTATTTATATATTTATTTACAAATGCCGGGCGTTCGGCAATCAAGCTATTAGCCTTTTAGACTCCCAGTATTTCTGAACAATAGGATCAAAACCATTTAGTGCAGTGCACTTATCTAAATGTGTAGTGTAATGTTTGAGAAGCAACGTTACCTAAAGCTCAAATGATGTACCTCGTGATCCCCCCCTCACCAATCAGCGGATTGGCTGAGTGGGCGGAAAAACAAGAGGGTGGTGGGGATCGTCGGGCAATCTGTCAACAAAGAGGGTCTCTGGTAGAGACAGGAGGTCTGGCGAGATATATGCAGGCTTGTCTCACCTCTGGTGAGTTAATTAATTTTTAATTAGAATAGAGACAGAGGAGGATCGTCTCTGGTAGCGTAGGAGGTCTGGCGAGATATAGCAGGCTCGTCTCACCTCCGGTGAATTAATTTGTCTGTAACTAGAGTCGAGTGTAGTAGTAATAGCAGGGGTCTGGTAAGATGCTGTAGGCTTGTCCACCTCGTGCTCAGAGTTTTCTGTAATTTTGATGTTAAGTGTGAAACTGTACAAAGCTGTAAATAAATTTATGTTCGTGTTGTACAGAGATGACTCATTTTTGCACTACCTCATTTGTCCCCATGCCATATAGAAAAAGAAGAGAGGTGAAAAGAGAGAGTGATTTCACGACAAAATGTTTACCATACATTGGTAGTTTGGAATTACACAAAGTACAGTTAGGTGAGTCCCTAAGTCCTATTCTGAGAAGGTGGGCATTGAGCCAATCGTGTCCAGTAATAAGACGGAACAGGGCAACAGCGAAAACCCGGAATTAGAGATCTTGGAACAGCAAAGCTCTCAAAAAACTTTCCTCTACCTTTATTATTCCTCTCAATATCTCAATTTTTTTTATAAACTTTGGTGGGTAAACTTATGGCCTGAGATAGTATGGCAAACAATTTTATATGGCATTGGGAAAACCAATTTTTAAGGAGTTAAAACCTGAAAACGTGGGAATGCAATTAATAAGTTTTCAGTCGATTTCTACGAGGAAACACATTTCAGAAATGATCTGGAATCAACTGAGCGCAAGCTTTTATCGGACATAATAAAAATGGAAAAAAAGAATTACTGAATACTTGGTGTGCCAACCTGAAAGCTTGTTTTTGGTTTAAAAAAACAAACTAACAATGAATGCTTTGATAATCTTATACTTATTCAAACATTTATTTTTGAAAACTAATTTTACCAAAGGAAATTTTAGAAATAGGCAAAGGAATTGAGTTTGGGGAGGGTCTTACTCGAAAGAAATTAAATATAAGCCTGTTATAAAATATTTGACATCCAAGATCCACTAGCAAAATTCACGCCAAAAGCAATTGATAAATGTTTTTTTAATTGATTGTAATACGGGAAATACGTTATTATATACGTCTTAATAAGTATTAAAAATAAAAAGTTCATAATTTATACTAATTTCATATAAAAACTTGTATTTTCCTATTAATAATGTTGCATGTCAGTGTCCCTAGACTTTTTTTTTTAATCGTTTGGCTTCTGGATAAGAAAAGGTTTGATTCTCCTGTTCTATACAATTCTGATTCAGTTTAAACTCATTGCTCCTACAAAATAGTTTTAATTTCAGGTAATTTTCAGATAAACAAAATTAGGGACACATCATATTACTGCTTATACTACTTAAAACTGGATTACCGGGGAAAAAAACCGATATCAGTTCAACTTTGTATGACAAAGAACCTAAACTCCTTACCCGATTTCTTTGTTTTCCTTTTGACAGCGTGCCTGCATCCCTTTCATCACGTGCGGCAATATCGCGTGAGACGCACATTTGCTCCACAAATCGGATCAAGTTTCTGCTATCGGAGAACCGGGTGTTTATCGGAAATGATCTGTCAGATTTGTAAGACAGTATTATTTATTTGATTTTTTTATTCCTTTGTTCCTCCCTTATTTTTTTTCTTCCATAAATCCCAAAGAGCTGGTTTGGAACACTTTTATGACAAGCCTCTGACCTTGAGCACTTTACATACGAAGTCTAAACATGAGGCAAAAAAACAAAAGACGGAAACGGTAGATGTAAAAGTTGAAACTGAAATCGGGAACATGAAGACGACCCCTAATGAAACGTGATAACCCATCGCTTGATGATAGTATTGTCGTTTTATTTTAAAAAATGAAGGAAATATTTGATAACAGACAAAACTTTTCTATGTGCGCGTCGTGATATCTCAAGGTTTTCTATCACTTAGTAAGCCACCATAATTTTATTACGTCTATATTATTTAAAATAATTTTGTTTCTTTACACCAGTAATTCTTAACCTTTTTTGCTCCATTCCCTCCTTTCAACATACAGTAAAACCTCGTTTAACCGGACTAACTGCGACCACTGGCCATCCGGATAATCGATAATCCTGATAACAGGGGAAATAAGCAAAACAAAATCCTTAACTAAGCAGATTTACCTTTTATTACGATAAAAAACTATGTTTTGTAACAAAATTTCATAGTATTGATTACAAGATATTAAAAAAATATAAAAATAACTTTTCTGGGTCAGTTCACATCAACGCCCTGTGACACTCTAGTAAAGTTTTCTTAAACTCAAAAAAAAAGCATTTTATTACCATAATTTATTGTACAATCTATGCAAGAACTGTACATTGAATCAAACTAAAAAGCGAATATTTGGGGTACTTATAGTTACGTTCTTGATATCATAGTTAAAAATTATTATCTCATGTGAACATTCAATAAAAAAGTCTACAAATCTGATCCGGATTATCGAGGGCCGGATAAACGAGGTTTAACTGTAATTATTATTTCCCTCTTACCAGAGGCGGTCTAACTCAAAAGGTATATTCCAAATAATATACATACATTATTGAAATTATTTTAAGTTTTTTCTATAGTAGTACATATAAATTTAGTTGGATTATTTTTATAGTAAAGATTTACAAATTTAATAGCAATAGAAAATGCGTTCAAAACTCGAATAAAATTAGCTTTTTTTATATTCAGAACTAATTATTTAAAAGAATAAAGTTATTGACAACAGACTAAAAAATAACGCTGCATATTCAAATGCTGATATTAATCTGAGACATCCAATAAAAGTCACAGATTAAATTAGAAACAAACTACAATTTTTACAGATTGTGCATAATCAACATGATACCACAATTTCCCCCTGAAACCCTAAAATTCACTTCAGGGGGTGGGGGGGATTCCCTCCTTGTTAAAACTCCCTACTTTAGACATTATTCTTTTAAATTTTGAACGAAAAATTTGTGAAATTACCAAGATATTTTGCACGCACTAGAATAACGTAGTAGATTTATGCAGAAAGTTAACGACAACCGACAAAAAATAATGTTACATGTCCAAGAAGTTATCTTAATTTATGACATTCAATAAACTTTATTGCAAGTCGCAGATTAACTTAAAAACAAACTACAATTTTACAGATTGTACATAATCTACAAGACATCGCACATTTCTGAATAGTGGTCCCAATTCCCCCTGAAACCCTAAAATTCCCCTCAGGGGGTGGAGGGGAATTCCCTCCTGGTTAAAACCCCCTACTTTAGACATAATCCTTTTAAATTTGAACTAAAAAGTTGTTAAATTACCAAAACATTTTCTACGCACTAGAATAACGTAGTAGATTTACGCAGAAAGTTAATGACAACTGACTAAAAATAATGATGCATGTCCAAGAACTAATCTAAATTTGAGACATTCAAAAAACTTTATTGCAACTCGCAGATTAACTTAAACTTCAATTTTACAGATTGTACATAATCTACAAGGACATCACACTTTACTGAATAGTTGTCACAATCCCCCCCCCCCCTGAAACCCAAAAATTCCCCATCCCGGGGGAAAAGGGGGGGGAATTCTTCCTTGTTGAGAACCCCCGCTTTAGCCATTATTTTTTCCAAATTTTAAATGAAAAAGACGCTGCAGACGAAAAACACATTTTGTACGCATTAGAATAATTGCAATCATTTGCTCACTACACCGGTCTAGTTTTCATTTACTCTTATCACCTACAGTATTTTTTTTTTACTCACTTGTCCACTACCTTCCTCGAGTTCGTAATGCTTGTTTCGCCAGAGATTCCCTTCCTCACACCACCTGTTTCTCGCCTTCTGCCAGCTGTTTCCGAAGGGGCATCCAGCGTGCAGCACGATTTCCTGCTACGGAGTGGAGTGTTTCCGATCACGAGCGGCGGCTGAGATCGTCACGGCTAAAGGTGATGCTGGGTTCACGAACACTTCTGTGAGCATTCCTACGCCTATTGTGGGTTTTGTTTGTTTTTCGCCACTTGTCTCGATGCGTCACTTGGAAATACGACTCTATTGGATCATATTCCGGGGAGAAACGTCCGTTTTCGATGTTAAACAGCTGTCAACGTGTGCTCAAAATAATTCATAACCACTGTTATGAGTCAATAAATGCGCAAACGTATGGACGGCGTGAATTCTCGTACATGAACGCGTGTTGTTTTCCTTACACTGCAAAAACGAAATGCTCTTATGAGTATATTTCAAATATGAAGTATAACTACAAGAAAGTATCTTTAAGATACTAAAGTGAAATACCCAAAATAGGTAAAACCGTGACTCGGAAACATTACACCCTGAAACAGGTAGCCTTTTTTTAACCTGAAGCATAATTTCTTTTCTACACTGTATACTAAATGCGGCTAGAAGATATGGAGTGTACGTTTTAAAATTTGAATAAAAATGGTAATGAAGAACCATTGCTCGTTAATGTTAAAGCTCAAACAATTCAAACCGAAATTCCCCTCTTTGAAGTTCTGCACATAAAATGCCTTCAGCAACATAAACGAACCATTAAAAAGCAAGCACTCTTCAGCTTTAACAATCTATTCAGAAAATTTCCTTCTTCAAAATAAACAAACAATTCAGAAGCATGCCCCCTTCAACACAAGCAAACTATTCGGAATCCTTCCCACTACGGTATAAATAAACTATTAAAAAACTCTTCATCCTCAAGAAAAAAACTTTTTAGAAACACGGTTTTTTTATGTAAATTAACTATTTTCTAGGAACGTATGGTCTTAACTATAAACAAACTATTCATGAGCATACCCTCTTCAATAGAAACTATTCATGATCATGCCCGCTTAGAAATTGTTTATGGTCATATCTTTTGAGAAAATATTCATGACCATACCCACTTCAATACAAACAAATAATTTAGAATCATACTCTCGTCAGCACAAATATTTTTTTTAGAATGGTAGGTTCAATATATACAAATATTTAAAGACATACGATCTTCAACATAAACTTTAGAAACGTGCTATCTTCACCATAAACAAAGTATTCAAGATCATACCCGCTTCATTACGAACGAACTATTTTGGAACATACTCTGGTCAACATAAACAAATTATTCAGAGTAATACCTTCTTCAAAATAAGTACACTATTTTTAAACATGCCTCTTAAAGGTAACAAACCTACTCAAAAACAACCTCCCTTTATATTAGCGAAATATTCAGAAGTACATTTGTTTCTCTCTTTGTATTGTTAATATGAGTGGCAAAGAAACAATGGCATTACATCTCTTTCATGTTTAATTCTCCTTATCTCAATGAATCATTGATTTATATTCGTATTACTATCTTCTATGGAATCCTACTAAAAAACTAGATGTAAGTTTTTATTTTTCCTCGCGCTCTCTTTAGCTTATAAATGTTACCAAAAATTGTTGTCACTTAAAATTGTTGTTTCATACACTATCTGGTCAAAAGTATACGGACGCCCAGTGATACGGACTCGGAGAGTCCTGAGGCATATATTAATATGATGTTGGTCCTCCTTTTTCATCGATGGCAGCCTGCACAAGTCTGGGGAGACTTTCCACCAGTTTTTGACAGGCGTCCATCACAGCTGAAGTGAGTGCTGGCAGTGAGGATGGTCGATTTGGCTGGCTACGTAATCTGCGTTCTAATTCATCCCAAAAGTGTTCAGTGGGATTTAGATCGGGGCTCTGAGAAGGTCTTTCCAGTTTTTGAATACCCATTTCGTCAAACCATGCCTGCGGAAGTCTCTATGTGTGAATGGAACAGTTATCCTGCTGGAAGAGAAATGGACCTTCCCCGAAATACTGCCATAGAGTTGGGAGAGCAGCATTGTCCAGAATGTCCACCTACATCTCAGTTCCTGTTTCCAACCACAGGAACTAAGGAACTCAGGCCAAAACATGAAAAACACCCCCACACCATGATGCTACCACCACCAAACTTAACAGTCGGCTCATTGCAGGCATGTAAGATGCACTCGCCGGGCATCCGCCAAACCCAGACCCATCCAAAACCCAGACAAATCCGCGCCCATCGGACTGCCAGATTGTAAAGCGAGATTCATCACTCCAAAGAAAATTTTTCCACGTGTCCACAGTCCAATGTCGATCAACTTTGCACCACTGCAATCGACACTTCGCATTCTGGGGAGTGATGTTTGGCTTGTTAGCAGCTGAACGACCATTGAATCCGAGGTTTTTTAACTCTCGACGAACAGTCCTGCTGCTAGCACTAACGCCTGATGAATTTTGGAACTCCTGAATGATTTTAATCAACGAGGACTTGCGATTTTGTTTCACCACCCTTTTCAGAGTTCTACGGCTGCGTTCACTAATTTTTTTCGGCCTGCCACTTCGTTTTTCTGCAGTTTCACTGCCTCGACGTTTCCACTTCACAATTACATCCCTCACAGTGGATTTTGGCTTCTATAGAATGTCCAAAATTTCACGAACTGATTTCCCACAAAGTGGCATCCCACTATGATGCCACGATCAAACTCACTAAGCTTTCTCATTGTCTCACAAACGCATAAATATGACCTGACAAACCACTACCAACACTTTTATAGCTTTCGATTACACATAAAATTACGTCACCTGCCAGATCCACTTCTTAAGGGGAGTGTCCGGATACTTTTGGCCAAATAGTGTATTTCTCTATAGCCATACACATAAATATACGAAAGCTCATGACTCGTGAAAAATAATTTATAGCCTTTTCCGTACTTTTCTATAAATAATTCTTCCTTTTTCTATAAATCGATCCCACTTTCAATAAAGGGTTACCCTTTTATCTTTTGTTTCAGAATATTTTCTACAAAATATTTAGATTATATTTAACTCCCAATTGCACCCTTTGTACAGGAAATGAGGAAAAATCTCTTGAAGTCACAAAAGAATCATGATAGATATATAACGTTAACACATACAACAACATTTTTTGCTGCCGTCTTTTGCCTCATACACTAAACACAGGCGAAACAATCGAGTCTAATTTGCACATACCTCTTCCCTTTGTTTCTGAAATTGTTAATTAAAATTTTATTCTTTGTAGGGAACAATACGCGACCTATCATTAAAAAAAATTCTTTTGTAAGGAAATTCGCTTCTTCCGTCTGTGCTCGGGATGTGTGAAGATGTGTGATATTTTAGTCCACTCTTCTCCTTATTCCACGTGTCTAATGGCATATGGGACAAAAAGACATAGTTTCTAAATTCCTGGATATTCATTTCTGCGACAAGGTTTTAATCTCATATGAGACAGAGTCTAGGTATTCCTCCTGAATACTAGAATTTATCATATGTCCTTTGACGAAGTTTTTCAGTCTGCGCATCTAAAACAAAGGGATGTCGAAATCTCCATAATAACTGTTTAAAATAATCTAAATCTATTTAGAATTGTCAACCCAAAAGTTTAAATCTGACTTCATTGCTAATATTTTTGTATTACAGCTATTTTTCCAAAACTTTTGGCATGAAGCCTATAACCAATGGCATCCACTTCCTTTAGTCACAAGAGTCCTTAGCAAGCAGTTTTCTCTGCAAGTTCATTAAGGAAGTGAAGAAAGTCACTGTAATTTTTGCAAGAAACCTTTTGCCATGTTCAATCTCTAGTAACTGTCCTCTACTTCCCTATTTCCAGTTCCAAGTCTTCACATTTTTTTTTCTTTTGATCTCAAGGATTCTTGTGCCTCGATTGACTATTGTGAACTAGCTGAAAACCCGTACTTCGCTACGGAGTACATTCAAATTAAATACAACGGCCAATGTATGCAATTAATGCCAAAAATATGTATATATATTTATAATAAATACAACGATCAATGTATGCAATTGATGTGAAAAAAATGAAAAAATATATTTACAAAAGAATCGTAACGGATATTTTTATAGACAAGATAATGTAGAAGAAAATATTCAAATTAAATCTAATAGGACGTACTACAGAATATAGTACAGTTAATATAGTACAGTTTGAGGGACATATCTTTTACTGTATTTTAATATTTTTTTGGATAATGTCCAATCGTCTGCCGCATTAACAAGAAATTTTTTTTTGTCTATTTCGTTCTTATGCACGTGACGATAAATTAATTTAAAGTACCAGAAAAAGAAATCACGTGATCAGCATTTATTAAACTAAATTCTAAAAATTAATATTTAAAAACTCACCAAAAATCAGAAAATGAAGGTAAATAATTTAAAAAGATTTCATTTTATAGGAATTTTCATGATCTTTCTCGTGATATAAACTTTATAACCCTCAAATTATTATTTTAAATGCAAACTTAAAGTTACTAAAACAGCTTAAAAATTTAATTTAAAAAAATCTAAGAAGAATTTTTTTTAAATCTTTCTTAGTGCACCCCTACACTAAAGAAGAATCGCCATGCAAAATTTCAGTCCTTTAGGTCCAGCGGTTTGGTCTGTGCGTTGTCTGTCAGTCAGTCAGTTACGGAACTGTTTTATATATATAGATTATGGTGAAAGGGGGAAAATCCAATAAATGGAGCAAATAATGAGACTACGAGAGAACACAGCTTAAAGCTTTATAGATCATACTAAATTATTTCTATAGAAATATCGAGATTGTGTCACATAGCCAGCATAAAATTATTTGTATAGGATGAAAGGGAACAGAATTTTGAACTCCATTTCAATTCGTTCTCTATCATATGCTAGACCGGCCCAAGAAGAAAATATGTAAATCGTGACCTACTCGCATTTTGTCTTTCGCCAAAACTGTCTGAAACAAGATATTTCTACGGTTATTGTTTCGTGAGCAGCGTGTGGAAAAACTTGTTCGCTACTAGGGAGTGGGTTTGCAAAGACCTTCATTTACATTTTCTCAATTAATAATTCACTTTTAAGTTTTCTCCCAAAGCACATTTTTTTAATGTTTTTGCTGTTCTTCCCATAACTGCGCAAAACTAAACCGATACGATACGTGTTTCAATTTTCCCACGAAGCGAGTCACTCGCATAAATAATTCCCGAGAGGAAAATGAAACTATTTGTCGTCATGAATCGAGTTTTGTAATCGCGCGTCAGTTTTGGAAGTCACTTACAGCTGATAAAAGAGCCACGTAGTGGAACTTCTTTATCACCCCTTCTCATCGGGATCACGTATGAAGGACTGGCATAGCGTTTCAATGTGGTCAACCGACTACCTATGGATAACAAGGTAGTCGTTAGTGTATCATTTCGTATAAAAAGAGTGGCTATCATCTCGGAGTTCGCTGCAGGTCATTGCGTCGGGAGATCTATTGTCCAAGAAGCTGTGAGAGTAAACTGAGGCAGCTACAGGAACAAACAGTGATATTTCGCAAATTTAATCTCATCCGTATAGGAGATTGCATGCGTAATTGAGATAAGATGTTGTTAGGATGCTCAATCATGCTGTCAGAGTATGACGTTTAGAGTAATTTCAAAGTAATAGCTCTGATTGATATTATGCATTAGGTTTCTATTGTTGATGCTACGGCTTAAGATAAGCCGAATTCTTCTGCGCGTGGGCCGTTGCAGCTCTTTTTCTTAGTTCCTTTAAGGTCATAATAAAATGCTGTGTTTTTAAGCTTTCAGTATCAGATTTTTAGCAAAAATTATTTGGACATGTAGCAAGAGAAAATTGCTGCATATTAAATTTAAAATATAAGTATTCATCTAAACATGGTAAAAAAATTCCATAGATAAAAGTGTAACACATAGAACTATCTCCAGCTTAATTAAAATGCTGGCTTAATACCAACTGACTTAAATAAATTACTGTAGTTTTGTTTACTTTATTGTTATTTCATACAAGATATATTTTTATTTTTAATTTTTTTTAAATGTAAAGAATTGGGCTTCAACAAAAGCTAAATAAAAGTATCATTCAGCTAAATAAAAGTTGCAGTATTTCGATTAATCATTTTTATAAAAGCCTCCAACGTAATATTCCAATTTATATAACCTGGAGAGTTTTTCTACAGTATAATATTCATTTGAACAATTATTTTCAATCTGTTTTTCTATTTAAGAAGATATGTCAAGAAAATTATTATTGCTTAGATGGAACTAAACCTTTATTTAGGGGGAATTTTTCACCCTTTCTTTGAGAGCGCTACACCCCATCGATCTAGCTTTCCTGCATTTATAAAACCATTGAGG
Source organism: Dolomedes plantarius (assembly GCA_907164885.2). Classification (NCBI taxonomy): domain Eukaryota; kingdom Metazoa; phylum Arthropoda; class Arachnida; order Araneae; family Dolomedidae; genus Dolomedes; species Dolomedes plantarius. The sequence goes on along the minus strand of OU015500.1, from coordinate 49,667,443 downwards.
GTATTTTCTTCACCATTATCCCAGGATTATATTCTTCTTTAAGATTTCTTCTTTAAGGAATTCTACCTTAAAAAATCTGTTCCACGGATGAAAATATGGAATGTTCAAGCATGGTCAATAATCTCAAAAACGTGGTAAGTGAGTCAAGAGTTTTACTTTTTAGTAAATGGAACTTTTCCGTTGAGGAAAATACTTTTGAATACCCATGCGTATTCAAAAATTACAATCTTAAAGACGAGGTAAGTCAGACAAGCTCTTTAGTAAGAGTTTTACTCTTTAGTAAGAGTGACTTTTTCGCAGAGGAAAATACTTTAGAATATGCAAGCATATTCCAGAATTACAATCTCAATGACGAGATTAGTAAGCTAAGTATTTTACTTTTTAGTAAAAGTGATTTTTTCCGTAGAGGAAAATACTATAGAATATCCAAGCATATTCAAGACTTCTAATCTCAAAGACGAGGTTAGTCAGCTAGGTGTTTTACTTTTTAGTAAAAGTGACTTTTCCGTAGAGGAAAATACTATAGAATATCCAAGCAAATTCAAGAATTCCCATCTCAAAGACGAGATTAGTCAGCTAAGTGTTTTACTTTTTAGTAAAGTGACTTTTCCATAGAAGAAAATACTATAGAATATCCAAGCATATTCAAGAATTCCAATCTCAAACACGAGGTTAGTCAGCTAAGTGTTTTACTTTTTAGTAAAAGTGACTTTTCCGTAGAGGAAAATACTATAAAATAGCCAAGCATATTCAAGAATTCCAATCTGAAAGACGAGGTTAATCAGCTAAGTGTTTTACTTTTTAGTAAAAGTGACTTTTTCGTAGAGGAAAATACTATGGAATATCCAAGCATACTCATGAATTCCAATCTCAAAGACGAAGTCAGTCAGCTAAGTATTTTACTTTTTAGTAAAAGGGACTTTTCCGTAGAGGAAAATGTAGAAGCGCTGAATGCTATAATTCACCGCGGTGTGTGGTCGAAAGACGGTCAAGAACAAAACTATTATAAAAACTTCAGAGGCAAATAAATAAAGGCTTGAACACTAAGAGGACGTGAAAGAAAAGCTGTCTGTGTGGCCATTGATAGCGATCAAAAGGCTATAAATATTGCAAGATAGATGGACGTTATTTTATGGCCCACAATAAAACTTTCAGCAGATAATGGTCAAAGTTGTATTTCAAATGAAAATTATGGTAGGGAGGTACGTCGTAGACTATGAACAGGAGCAGTATAGTAAGGGACAAATAGGGGCAAGAACTGCTGGGAAAAAAACAGTCCGCTGCCGAATGAGAGAAAAAGGGGTGGGCCAAAATGGCCCCCGTAAACGGACAACAGCCCCTCCAAGAAAGAAAGAAACGAAGAGAGGTCCAGAGATTTCGCTGGCTGTTTTCCTAGAGCTCGGACGATACAGAGTCTCGACTGCCTCGGAGTCTAGCGGTAGTGCCGGTAACCCGCCATGATGATCCTGCATATGACTTGATTTGGGCCCCTGTCGTCGAAGCCATTTTTCATCGCTGTGTTCTTCAGCAGTAATAAGTGCCTCCCGATAGACTCTAAAAATAATTACTTTGACCATATAGTTTGCCTTTGCTTCTGATTACTCGTTGTTAAATGTTAATATGAAGGGGAATATTATTCTGTTATTAACTACACTTTAAAATGAATTTTGAGCTTTGTCAAATAAATATATGATAAAGGCCAATTCCCTGTATTTCCTTGCTTGCCCCAACACATGCACGCATCCATTGTTTTAAGGTTATTTAATAATCTACAGAAAATACTACAGAATATCCAAGCATTCTCAAAGACGAGGTTAGTCAGCTAAATGTTTTACTTTTTAGTAAAAGTCACTTTTCCGTAGAGGAAAATACTATAGAATATCCAAGCATACTCAAGAACTTCAATCTCAAGTCCTTCATGAATTTTACTTATTAGTAAAGGTGACTTTAAGCTGACCATGTATTTCCAAACACATCTACACTTCATTTTTAAAAAGTGTATTACGCGTGCAAACTTCAGTTATATCAAACGATTTCCTCATTATGGATGTAACTCTTTTTCTGAGCAACTGCAACTTAAGCGGAGATAATATTTAATGACCAGTCTATCAGACGAACTATTATTTAGTTACTCCAGGCTATAGAAACAGCTCAAAGCGTGTAATCTGTAATGAGGAATGAATGCGTTCGCAGCGTTTCGAATTATCAGGGTTAAAGTGAATTCGTTTAAATCATTGCTTGATTTTGTTTACGAGCTGATTATGTTGAATTAACCTAGATAGATGACTAAAACGCATAGAATTATGCATATATTCTTTTAGTTTCTAATATTAATTACCGAGATATCAGTAACTATCTCTGTGTTCTGGTCGAAAATTGGCGATACTCCCAAGGCTTATGAATACGGGCATATTAGGTTTTCTATACCAAAGGAAAGTAATTAAACATGATTTGTATGTTAGATATTAATGAATCAAAATTTGTAGGAATAATTAGTAGAAGTATTAGAATCGAAAGGATAAAAGAGAATTCCAATTATTTTGATGTAATAAAAATTATTTGCATAGCTTTTAAAAACGAAAATCCCCAACTCATTATTCTTTAAGAATGAACTTCACTGGCTCTGACTTAATGACACATTAATAAAAAAGCTTAAATTGTACATGAAGAGAAATTCAGGGTTCTTTAAATTACAGAAAGAAAATGTATAGAAGAATTAACAGATTGTTTCCGGCGTCAATGGTGCCATAAAATACTAAAGCTTGTTATGAATCTAACCAGTTTGATCTTCAGCATAAAAACAACGGCATAAAAATAAATTAAGGAATAAAAATTTTTAAAAAAAAAGGATGAAAAATGTGAAGAAATTTTTCTCAAAATGCCGGGTTTGGATCAATCAATAGATCTTCTACCCTGAGATGAGATTTTGGTTCGACTTTCAATCTTACGAAAAATTAGCTATTACGTCGTCTAACTGTTGGAAACGAGTTCAGTCGAACCCCGTTATAACGAACTTCAAGGGACCAATGGTTTTGTTCGCTATATACGATGGTTCGCTATATCCGAACCGTTAAGAAAAATGTTAGAGTTCCCAAAATGTATAACTCATTAGTTGCTATGTGTATTCAACAATGATGTATAGAAAAAATGATAAAGTCTATTAAAAATTATCATTAATGATTCACTGTTTTAATACAGAAATAATCGGTAATCTTCTGCTGGCGTGATGCCGATTTCAAAGACATTTTATAAATTTCTTTGTCCAATACATTAAATGACTCCAACACTCTGTCTTCCACTGTTTGTGTAGACAAAAACTTATTAATAACACTCATCGCTGCTGTAGCATCTGTGATGGTGGGGATTTCGTCATTTATGTGCTCTTGTTCATCAGCATCATATGCAGAATCTTCGATTTCAGAATGATTCATTTTAGTTTCTTCCACAATATCTTCATCAGTCGCATTTTCACATGTAATGACTTCATCATCACGTTTCGAACAATTGCATGTCACAATCTGAGAATGATGAAATTTTGTGCTTTTATATTTACATCGCAATAGGTAAATCTTCATCATTGTCTTCTCCAACATTCTTTGTTTCTTCAACATTCGTTGTATCTTCAACTTTCTTAAAAAGTTTTAAAAAATATTCAGTAGTAGACAGATAAAAAGGTTCGTTATAGCCGATTCTTAAGATTTCAGAGGTTTGCTATAAAATGATAAATTAGCATTAAACACAATAAGAAAACGGCGGGACCAAAATTTTCGTTCGTTATATCCGTGAGTTCGTTATATATTGGGTTCGCTATAACGGGGTTCGACTGTACTGAAAGACGCTGATGTAAATAAATGATAAAGTGATAGTTAAGGATTGAGAATAGTAAAAAAGATTTTATGTGGAGACCTGGGTGGAGACCCATATTTTATTTCGTTGGCCTAAAAACACAGATAGGAATAATCTAGGAAAGTAAACGAAAATGAGATTAGGGTCGTTCGGCAGGCAAGGCAACAGTCTCTAGGTTAGAAGATGTTCGTTTCATTACCGTTTCTTTGAGAAAATCGTCATACTGACACGCGGCCTTTGGAAATAAATCCTGATAGACCGTTATGTAAATGTGCAACTTAGTGATGTCGAAAATTTGTCGAAGCGGTATTCCAGTTCCCGCTAAGTGTTATTTAACATGTCTTCTGTTACAGTACACACAGTACATGTTTCGTCTAGGAAATCACGCATTAAAGATCCCCAGTGTGGGGGTGCGACATCTTTCTGAAAAAGTTGCAATAAGTCTAAGTAAATGTTAGGGGTAACGCTTTTTGGGCTTTCTCTTGAATCGACGCCATTCCGGCCGAAAATGATGGCCTCCTTTCAAGTATTCCCCTGAGTCCCTCTTGAAAGAGCACTCGCGTCATATATTGCACAAAAAAAAAAAAAACTACTAAAACTGACCTATCCAACGATACAAAAGTTACATTATTATATTAAACGGTTATTTTGTAATGAATTTTTATAATCAGGGCAAGACTTTTGGTTCACCCTATATATATATATACAGTGGAATCTCGATCGATCGTTTTCGGATCCATCGTTTTTCCGTATGTGTCGTTCATTTTATCCAGTCCCAACGATCATATTGCTTTGTTATGTTTCCGCATCTATCGTTTTCCCGCATTTATCGTTCATTTCAATCGGCCCCTTGAAAAACGATAGATCGAGATTCCACTGTATATATATATTTATATATATATATATATATATATATTCATTCTTGGGCCATTATTCATGGGAAACATGATATCCCATCCCGTAAGGAAAAGGTTAACTTCCTAAATCCTCGTTGTCGCCTGTCCGCGGGAGAAGTAAATGAATCACATTTAATATATATGTCTCTAATAAAACTTTAAAACATTCCATGGGCTTTTTAAAAGTTTAATTACATTGAAACTAGTTAAGAGGATTTTCACATGGGGAGGGGTATGCTGTGTCTGCAAAAACCAATTTTAGCGTAGTACTAGATTTTAATTTATGTGGCGTTATAGCAATTGTTGACATGTCCGAAAAATTCAATTTTATGTTTTAAGTTGGTATGTCCCACTTAGAATTGGTTCTTTAATGTGACAAAAGCTGATAGTGGAATTATGAAATAATACTAAGTTACTCGTATTAACAAATGTTGTTATGTATAAAAGAGGTAAAACTTGGTCCCTAATTGAATATTTTAGTCCCTAATTGAAATATTTCATTGAAGACCACCCATATGCTTGAGGTTGAATATGAGTATTAACTAAAGAATATTTGGATTGAAAAACTTAATTGAGAGATTTTAAATTTCACAGCAAAAGTTACTTTTTTAATTTGCCGAAAACATGAAAAAATGACATATCAACGTCTGCCATAATGTCCCAGATTTCTAGCCTCGAAAAACAAAAGTACACATAAAGACTTTCCGTGGTGAAATAGAACGTGAGAGTTTCACAGAGAGTGTCAAAGAGAATAAGAAAGGGAAAGAAGTTAGATTAAAAACGGTTGCTAGAGAGGTTTAAAAATTGAATTTAAGAGAGTGCACACACACACACGTATACGTATGTGTGCGTGCGGCTGAAGCATCGTTTGAAAACACAATGTTTTGTGAGAATGCATCGTCTTCATTAGGGTAAAACTAATATTAAACAAGGTTTTGTTTCGGATAAGATTAATCTTAAATGAAAGTACCTCCATTTATGTCTTTTAACGTAGGACTACGTTCCTCCATAACGGTCCTCCGGAAAGCAAAATTTAAGATGTCCAGTGTCGCGAGTTATAATTTTGACAGCACTCCAAACCCAGTCTGTATCGTTTTGGCAAGCAGTAAATAGTCAAACAGAAAAGTACCAAAATGCGTCAGAATTCTAACATACATACATACATACATATATATATATATATATATTATATATATATATATATATATGTGTGTGTGTGTGTATGCATATATACATACATGCGTATATATGTATAGATACATATATACATAACACATACATACATATATACATTTAAAAGAGGTAAGCAACGATAAGTAATCCTACGTTAATAACACGCGGTAGTTTCGTTAGAAGAGATTACCTGAAATTTATATTTTTGTTTGTTCAGATTTCTTCATTTAAAACAGTGTTTACATGTATGTACGTGTGTATATGTTGTATGGCCTTGTGTATCTTTTTTTAGTGACTTTTACGATTTTTTTTTTATAATACTCGTAATACAGTCGAAACCCGTTATAACGAACTTCAAGGGACCAAAGGTTTTGTTCGCTTTATCCGGTGGTTCGCTATATCCGAACCGTTAAGAAAAATGCTAGAGTTCACAAAATGTATAACTCATTAGTTGCAATGTGTATTTAATAATTATGTAGTTAAAAAAATGATAAAATCTGCTAAAAATTATCATTAATGAATTAAATCGACTAAAATCGATTACATTAAACTGACAGAATACTAATTAAATTACGTACAATAGAGAAACGGTGGGACCAAAATTTTCGTTCGTTATATCCGTGAGTTCGTTATATACCCGGTTCGCTTTAACGGGGTTCGACTGTACTTGCAGTACGAAATTATTTAAAACATTAAAAGAAAAATTATTCCCAAGATAATTTTTTTCACCTAATTACGATCGCAGCTATCTTATAAATCTTTCCTTCTTCGAAATAGTTTAATTTGAATCCTTTTTATGAATAAAAGCTATTAAAATTGCAATATCAAAGTTCCAATGGACTACAAAGGACATAAACGCGTTTATTTCGAAACTTTTAAGTGCTCCATAAAATGCTCGCATTATTGCTCTGTATACAAAAAAATACAATAATGATTGTTGTGGCAAGAAAACATTAGGAAACAGATGTTAGCGTAGAAAGTGAAAACTGCCTTGAAATAGATTTCAACGGGCGACTAGTTGTGTATTCTGCTTATTTGTGCAATCGGGTGAGCAAATCACTCTCGGCGTTGGAGTCTCCTCAAGGACAGGTGGGTGCGCGGATAATTGCCTGTTTCGCATATGAATGAACATATGTGCAGTTCTACGTAATAATGTACTATGAAAATACAGTCCATACAATATATTTAACATTTTGTTTTTTAGAAGTGTGCAATATATTTCGTAATACTTTACTGATGCTTTACGAATCAATTGCTCTCAAACTGTTCCCCGTAACAGAAAATTGAGGAAATGATGAGAGATACAAACATGATGTTAGCATTTTTTTCTCTTTCAAGGTATCTATAGATTTAAGTTGCTAAGCCGATTTTTTTGGGCAGTCCGTGGGAGAAAACTACTGCATCAATTTACTTCATTTTGATCTTAAACGAAACATTTTATTCTATAGATGTGTCAAATTTGGTTTTTGCAACCGCAATTTCTATTAATTAGCGATAATTTACAATTGAAAATTGCTTTCTGCGCATGCTCAGTGACATATTTAAATCTGGCTTTAGATACTGACTAAGCACGAGACCGCATAAACACGTTAATTCGTTTATTCTAAAGAATCTCTCCAACTCTCTCTCTGCCATTTTTATTTTTAATTTATGTTTGTGAGCTATAGAATTAAACCTGACGGAAATTATTTATTTCGCGCTATTGAGTAACCACATTTCTTTTTATTGGGTTCAATAGTAATTTTTTAAAGTGTATTTCTCTATTCATAATATTATGATTTTCAACATTTGGCAATGATGTGTTGAGTATAATTTGTATATTAGTACATTTATTTACTATCCAGCCGTCATGTTTTGACGGGTACCAACTAGTATTGGTTAATATTCTTCATTTTATGAGGACTAATCATATTCTTGAAGAACAGGTTGGGGGCGCTACGGTCAATTTGTTCTACACGAGAGATTATTAGACCGGGATCTACTGCTTGAAGCTGATTCCGAACGACTACAAACATCCATGCCAAAAGTTTGAGTCGAACGCATAGACATCTGTACCGAATGCCAGAGTCCTAGGCATTCGGCCATCACCCTGCCGTTGGAGAATCGAAAACTGCCTTGATGATTTGCTTTTGTCTGAACAGAGTATAAAAAAATAAACTATAGTCCATCTTTTTGGACTTTGTAAACAAGCTAGTCCGAACTGAAGGAACGCATACACAACATCACTTCGTATTTCTATTCAGTGTCTTTATTAAATACGGAATTTTAATACATTAAAAACCGACTGAATTGTTTCATAGATTGTAGTAATTTTCATAAAAGAACCTACGATTTGACGAATTTTTTTCACTCGGTATATTAGATTCTTAACTACGACAAAAGTATACGGACTAAAAAATTTTTTTGAGAAGCACCACACTAATACGCATTACTCATCGATAACATTAAATAAAAAAAAAACAGTACGGCCAGAGGTAGCCTAGTGGTAGCGCGTCGGCTTTCGGTCCTAAGGGTGCTTGCATCGAATCCTGACAAGAGCCCTTAAATACCTCCTCGACTAGGCCGGATATGGGCAGAATAAATCCGTAAACCGGAAGGTCACTCTATGAGGTCAGAGAGGGTGGAAGAGGGTACGACCCCCTCCCCCTCCCCCTGATGTCGCCCCTGGGTGTGCTCGGTCAAAATTTATGTGGCATCTAACTAAATTGGACTCTGGCCCTTGTGATGCTATTATGAACCGCACCCTTCAGCCCTCTGGCCTATATGGACCAGATCTGGGATAGATTCTGGCCAGGGGCATTAGAAACAATCCCAACAACAAAAAACAGTTTTAGTTAACTCTTTTAAACTCATAAAATTTTAACAAAACAGAAACTTAAAAATCAAAACTTTTTTATATTTAGTTGCATTGTGTAGAATTAATCCATGTAAGAGAATACAGTAAAACATCATATAGCTTTGCCTCATTATTAAAGTTTTTAAGACTTAGCACTACATTGCTCTGTTCTCTTTATAATTACGTTTTCAAAACTTTAATAATCTTACTGCTGTACAAATATTTATATGTATTGCATCTCACACGTACGTTGTTACTACCGTATATTTAAACATCTAAATTGTACAGTATTCCAATGCAGCGTAATTTTGGTGATAAAAACAGTCAACAGTATTTAGCGTCAAGGTTTCAGACCCTAGAGATAATCATTGTTTTTCCACATTTGCGATAGTTTCAGCTCCCTAACACCTTGAATGCAGAGGGTTAATTGTATAGAGTTAAGGGAAATAAAACTAAAATAATCGAAATTTAAGAATATGTAATTTTCAGTGTTCCTATTTTAGCAATGATTACGAACAAAATAATCTCAGTAGAGATTCGATTTGCTTGCTTTCAGCATTTTATAGAGATTTAGTTTAATTCAATGTGTTTTAAGTATACATGAAAATAAAAAACACACATCAAGGGGTACATTCAGTCCATTATGTCAAAAAAAATTTCAGGTAGTCTCTTCTAACGAAACTACCGCGGGTTATTAACGCTGGATTACTTACCGTTGCTTACCTCATTTGTATGTATATATGTATGTATGTGTTATGTATATATGTATATATGTATGTATGTATGTATCTGTCTATATATATATATATATATATATATATATATATATATATATATGTGTGTGTGTGTATATATATATATGTCAAAATTTTGACACATTTTGGTACTTTTCTGTTTAACTATTTACTGATTGTCCAAGCGCTACAGGTACACTGCCAAAATTATAACTCGCGTCGACGGATGGTTTTAGCGTCTGAAATTTTGCTTTCCGGAGGACCGTTATAAGGAACGTAATCCTACATTAAAATTAGTTTAAGGAACCTTTGCTTTCTTTAAACATACATAGAAGCTCATAGACACGTGTACACTGATTCGTCCTTTCAATCAATATTCCAGTTTTGCTTTACTTCTTATTTTAAAACGGTTACATTTTCTGATCTGAGTATGTTCTCGCATATATAATATCCCAGTTTATATTCCATAAACAAAAAATAATATGTAGTTAGACAAAAAATATTAGACTTAATGATACTTAGTTCTCACCTTGTTAACTGTAGAAACAATTCAAACAGGTTCCAAATCGTGAGAGGTATAAATAATAACAGAAACAGGACCTGTTATCGTATGGGGAATAAACTCTGTCCTTTTTCTTGGAAGAAGGCGTTTAATTTATACAACTTTCTGTTCAAAATGTTAAAACCCAGCACACGTATGGTGTTTCAACCACAAGAATGGAGGTTTCATTTTACGGACGTTTAAAAAAAGAGAAAAATTGGAGAGTGGAAATAAAAAATTATTTGGTACAATTTTCGAATTATAGAGGAAACCCGAATCCTTTATCTGTAAGAAGTTTTGGATGACTCAGGGCAATATCTTCATAAAATAAGAGCTCACACCTCTTTTGTTACATCGATGCGAAATATTGCATGAATACTATAGAGTTGGGGTTGTTCGAATTTTAACTCTGATTTTAGCAGCGTAAGAAGCTGTAAGTTCGACGTAACTCTTCCTTTGACAAGTGATAGAGCATGCTTCTATGGAAGTAAAGTACATTTATTGAGAGATTATATTTTAACCTTCGCCTCTTTATGTTAATATATATATATATATATATATATATATATATATATATATAAAATTCATTAAATAAAGTTAAAAAATCATATTAATACAATTGAAAAAAGTTTTAAGTAGAGTTTTATTTGAAAGAATTTAATTAATGCAAAGGACATGTTTCATTATTTTTAAAGCATACATGCTCTAAGGGAAAATATTGCTTATACATTTATATAACTTTTAAATAAAATGTTCTTTACCATTTTGTTCTTTAAACGGTTATAAACTATGTTAATATTATAAACGTTTAAAACGTCCGTTTTAAACTATTATAATAGTATTCATGTTTTAAACGACCGTTATAAACTGTGTTTAGAGTATTAAGGTTTTAATTTTAGTTCAACTGCAACGTATTACAGCAGAATTACATTTGTTTATTTACATTATAGTCAATGAAGAACATTAATCATTTAAAATCAGCATACTTTTTCGAGTCTCTAATCTTTCATACTTTTTCTAGTGAATGGATGCGAAAGATTACTAACTCTCACTCTCTTTCTCTGTATGTATATATATACACAGTGCGTCAAATAAGTTTTAAGACTCGTCCCAGAGCGCAGGTTTGTAAAGGCGCTGTGAATGTAAATCCGTATGCGTCATAACGTCCATCGTCTGCTGGCACACTGCTAACAAGTTGTGCGCATTTCGTTAAGTAGTTGAGAGAAGGCGAGCGTTTATTGCAGAAGTGAATATTTTTCATGTTGATTTTTTTAGATGGAGCAAAGAGCTGTAATTAAATTTAACGCAAAACTTGGTAAATGTACTTCGGAAACATACCAACTCATGAAACAAGTTTACGGTGACTGTTGTTTAAGTAGATGAAATGTTTTTGTGTGGCACAAACGTTTTTTGGACGGAAGAGATACGGTACAAGATAATCAGCGTAGAGGAAGACCAATTTCATCTAGGAGACCTGAAGTTATTGAGAAAGTACGAAATTTCGTAACAAACGATCGCTGTGCATCACTGAGAATGATGGAAGACTCTTTAAACATCAACAAAGATATAATTCGAACCATTCTGCATGAAGATTTGGAAAAACAAAAGTGTGTGTTAAATTTGTTCCACACACTTTCACCCCTGAACAAAAAACAATGAGAAGTGCACATTGCGGAGACATTATTTCAGCCGCTGAAAACGATCCAAACTTCTTGAAGTCCATTGTTACAGATGATGAAACCTGGTGTTTCCAATATGATCCTGAAACAAAATGAAAAAGTGCGGAATGGAAGTCACCAAATTCACCACAAGCAAAAAAACAAGAAAAGTTCCATCCAAAATCAAAACAATGCTCATTACATTCTTCGATAGTAAAGGTATTATCCACAAAGAATTTGTTCCAACTGGACAAACAATTACAGGTCAATACTACTTGGCTGTTTCAAAGCGTTTGATGGCCAGAAATCGTCGCATTCGTCCAGACTATAGGACTGAAAGCAGTTGGTGTTTGTTACACGACAATGCACCCAGTCACACCTGCCTTATTGTTAGTCGATTTTTGGCAAAAAATAATGTCTGTGTGTTGAACCATCCACCGTATTCACCTGATTTAGCAACCTGTGACTACTCCTTATTCCCAAAACTTAAAATGAAGTTAAATGGGTGGTATTTTGAGGATATTTCGACCATACAAGAAGCTATGACGCGTGCTTTGCAGGCCATTCCACAAAGTGATTTACAACAGGCCTTCGATTCATTATTAAATCGCTGTAAAAAGTGCATTGAAGCCGGAGGGTCCTATTTTGAATAAAAAGCCAAAACAGGTATTAATTTCTTGTTTCCATTTCTTTTTACAGACCCAGTCTTAAAACTTATTTGACGCACTGTGTATATATATATATATATATGGTTTTCTATGAAGTTTCGATTTCGAGCAGGTGGTGTCACATAAAAGGAATAGAATAAATTGTCTCATTAAAAAAGAAAAGGAACTGCACTGGAATCTAGCTAATCGTTTGACACGGAGACCGGTCAGTGAGTTTAGGATATACAGGGTGAACCGAAAGTCTTACCTTGATTATAAAAATTCATTACAAAATAACAGTTTAATATAATAATGTAACTTTTGTATCATTGGATAGGTCAGTTTTAGTAGTTTTTTTGTGCAATAAATGGCGCGAGTGCTTCTTCAAGAGTGACTCAGGGGAACATTTGTAAAGAATACATCATTTTCGACCGAAATGCCGTCGATTCAAGAGAAAGCCCAGTGTGTGCTTTGGTTTCACTACTTGAAATCGCCCATTAATGTTCAGCGTAAATTTCGACGTTGTTATGGACGCAACCCTCCTGATGCAAATTCAATAAATCAATGGTATGAAAGGTTTAAAGAAACATGCAGCGTTAAGGATGTTCCTAGAATTGGCAGGCCTAGTGTGAGAGAAGCAACTGTTGATCGCGTTTGGCAATCGTTTCAACGGAGTCCTACTAAATCAACTCGTGAAGCATCATGTGAACTTCAAATACCGCAAACAAGTTTGGTAAGAATTCTTCATAAAAGGCTTAGGTTGCATGCTTATAAAGTGCAAATCGTTCAGGCCTTGCAACTAAATGTTTAATAACACTTAAATGACATGTTAAATAACACTTGGTGGGAACTGGAATACCCTTCGACATTCTCCGAGCTTCCAAGGGGGCACACGTTGAAATTTACCGAGGTAAATGGTCTTTTTTAAAAAAATTTATAACAGTACTTACAATATATCCAAACATACATATGTCTAATTATAATAGTTTGACCACAATAAAAAATATTTATAATCAGGGCAAGACTTTTGGTTCACTCTGTACAACAAACAAATTGGTAATCGTTGTTGCAGCAGTTTACGGACTATCTGTTAATATACGTGACAGTTTCATGACGAGACCATTGATGGAGATGGTTTTATTAATTTGTAAACTATGTGAAGTGAAGTGAGTACTCTGTTACCTACCGGACCACTTTTTCCGGATCACTTCCGGTTACCTACCGGAAGCCCGAATCCTGAATTTGCAGCTGCAGTTGATAGGTGGGCGTGAACTGGGGGAATGAAATGGTCTACTTGATTGGTGAGTTTCAAACATTTTCAAATTAAAATTTTAATTTTATAAATTTTAACAATCAATCTAAATATACATAATAATAAGTATAAATTGGGGTAATTCTAAATTTGTACAATTTATTTGCATACCTACATACAATAAGATCACAAATATTTTCATTTTCAGGCTGCTTTACGCCAGAAGTATGGAACCAGCATGGTAACTTCGGTACCCGCACTATGAATCATATTGAAGGTTGGCATCATGCCTTAAACAATGCAGTTGGAAAATCGCATGTTAATATTTATGAATTCATAAATCAAGTAAAAATCCAACATGAGAACTCTGAGAAACAAATGGCATTATTGGATGGAGGCAATAAACCTCCTAGAGTGAAAAAACAATATTTGAAAAGTAATGAAAAAATGATATTACTCACAAGTGTCTATATTAACGAAGAAATAACACTGCAAGCATTTATATCTGCTGTTGGTTATTGTTTTGTATTATTTATTATACAAAATGCTTTAATTTTAGTGTTAACCGTTAAAGCACCTTTTTTTCAGAGCTATATTTGTTTTGTGTTTTTAATATTCGGAATTCGGGCTTTCGGTGAATTCCGGTTAATTCGGAATTCGGGCTTTCGGTGAGTCACCAGTCTGTGCTTGAAAGTAATATACATAAGTATGTTTTTTAACCATTAAGTTGAAAGAGAAGACTTTAGATACGGGTCAGTTTGTTCATTCCTTTATATCATTATCAACATTTGGCAAGATCCAGATAGCTATAATAGTCGATGAAAACTATGAAGACCCAATTTTAATATCTTTATCAAAACATTTGACTTTTGAAGGATAGTACAAAAAAGTATTTTTTTACTGATATTCTTCTCAATACAGTTTATAAAATATATAGTAATAAACAAAGCAATAGTTTACAAAAATACATTGTGATAAAATTCTGCATTTGATTGTCACATATATAAGATTTCATGACAAACATTTTTAACAAACAAACATGACAAACATTTCATGACAAACATTTTTAACATTTTAAAACTTATAAGCAGTACTTTAGATGTATAATTAGTTCAATGGCTTTATTAACAATTTTAGTTAACTAGTATATGATTATTTTTCATTAAAATTTTAATTTTTAAAAGTAGAAAATGGTAATTACCTTATTCTTTCAACCATACTTTTTAAAAATAACAATCTTCTAAGTGTCAGGTTTTTAAACTGTTGCATTTTATCTTTGTATTATAACCGATTCGCAGTTATCAAATGCTCGTTATTCATTCACTGATAAGATATGTGCCCAGAGCAGAATAACATTGCAATAATAATATCTTTGTCATTTCCTAAATGCACGCAAAAGCTTTATCTAACGGTTACTTCAAAAATTTCAACAATTCAAAACGAAATAACGTACATCACAGACGGATAAAACAATTTACAGTTAGTTTCAAATGTAAAACAGTTTATTAGATGCTTATAGTTTTAAAGCAGTATCGCTAAAAAATTTCTAAAAGTGACGAAATACAGTGAAAATATAAAATCATATTTCGGTTATATGGTAATTTTAATCCTTAGCGGACTCTTGATACGTTTAATCTTTATCAGCCACGTTTCTTGTTTTTGATTGATTGATTTTAAAGTTTTGCGGTCATCTTTTGTTACGCGAGAATGGATCAAACCATTGTCTGTTTTTGTTTTAAGTATTGGTTAATATCTTTGTTTTTATAAATGTATTTGACAAAGAAATTCTAGACTTTTACAAATATTTATTTACCTTTTTTTCTATTCACAACTGCATATTTGAGTTAGGTGAGCAGGAATCCTGTAAAAAGTGATAAAAAGGGAAAAGTCTACATAACAAAGTTTTTCAGTTAAAATTTCAGCTCCAGCAATATGGAATTACACACGTTCATGGAGTTTACAAGAATATAAAGCCCCCACGTACAAAATAAAACGCTGTACAATGTTCAGATAGCAGCAGAAATATTAAAGTTTTTCAGATATGTTTATGGTTCTTTGTTTTTGTTAACTTTAATTCTGCTATACTAAAGTTATGCATAATACTTTAATGTCACATGTTAAAGGAATCTTGGAAAGGAACCTAGAAAAAAGATAAAAATTCAGTACTTTACGACTGGATTCGAAGATATCTTTTAATACGAGTATAGATGCCCGTGAAAATTTTAAATTCAGAATTTTGAGGATGTATTTAGTACCAGATATTGAGGATTTAAAATAATGTAAAAATCCTTACAAACGTGCCTTCACCCCATTAAAAACCCTATTTAATAATATATATATATATATATATATATATATATATATATATATATATATATATATATTATTTAATTTAGTTAATTAATTAATTTATTTTTTATAAATAATTTGTAGACGAGGCAGAAAGTAATTGTTTTTGGCTTGAAAACAATTATATGTCTCAGCATGAAAGAAAATAGAAAATAGTACTAGATTCAAATAACTGAACCATAGGTTTTCAGTGATGGTTAAAATAGTAAATGCAAAATGTAAACAGCTTGACCTGGAGACCAAAAATTTTCTAATATCCTTTTATTACATTAGTTTCTAAGTTTCATAAAAATCCTGTTACATACCGTAATGTAACATGTCACTTTAATACTTACTTAACTATTGGTAATTATATGTTATTGAAAGAATTATACAATTTATAGATAAAAAACGCAACCCATTAATATAGCAGGTGATAAGAATACACTATCTGCAAAATATTAATAAATTTTTCATTCATAATTATGACGGGGTATTTAGAAAAAGATGTTCAGGGTTTGAAATGGTGTAAAATTCTTTACAAGAAGCTGAAGGACACTTTAGATAATTAAACATCAGCGGACTAATTTAAAAAACTTTTACAACTTGTTAACGTAATTTTATAACTTATTGTCTTCTAAACCCTGACATGCCCATTACAACAATCTCATAGTGCCCATAAAGTTTTGTAGCTAATTTGTAACTACGCTTTTATAAAAAATGGTTCTGTAATATTAGCAGTTTTCTTACACCCAGTTATTTAGATAATGGATTCTCTGATTAAAAAAACAATCAAATTGATATTAAAATTTGTTATCATGCTTAGAATAAGTAAATAGAGAGTACTAATAAAATCCAAACAAAGTTATTTTTTTTAGATATAAAATGCATTGAAATAAATAATAAAGCAGATAATGTGATATTTAAGTGTTATACGTAATAACATGCTTGTGAACTAAAGTTCATGAAATTAATCTAAAATTTACCGAAAATATACCTCCATAATGCAATTACAAACCTGAACACCATGGGAAGAGATATAGCCGTGTCAGCAATTTTTCATGAGCAACTGTATGAGTGTTTAATCCTTTCAATCTACAAATTCTACCTCTCACAATTCTATATCCTTCCATTGGATATTTTCAATAAATTCTCTTAGCTAAAGTTAGCTGCAGAAGTAAATTCAATTGGATGAAAAAAAACTTCATTTAAATCGGCGTGGATTAAAATTTTGAACGGATCCTCTCGCACAGCGATATTAAATAAGGTGTTATTGGGACGATGCTTGAAAAACAAAATTAATTAAGTTTTCAGATTGACTTTGGATTATATGAATAGCGGAAACGTATCTGCATTTTCACGCGTAGGAGACCATATAAAAACAATCTCAAAAAATCAGCTTGAATTTTTTTTTATTTTTATCAGAGAATTTACTATCGGTATAGCTTAGTACATCAAAATTGTGAATACAGTGGAACCTCGATATATTGAACCTAGAGGGAAAAGAGAAAACTTCCAATTATCGAGGATTTCGATATACCGAGGTTCGATTTATAGTGTTAGGCAGGTTCAAGGAAATGAAAAAAACTTCAATTTATCACATCGAGAAATTTGATTACATCGAGGTTCTACTGTATTACTCGATCTATTTTCATAAAAATGTAGGTACAAATTAGTTACAAAACGTTTATTAAGGTCATCATGAGATTGTTATTGTGGCATGTTAGGATGCAGAGGACAATAAGTTATAAAATTACGTTAATAATTGCAAAAATTTTTAAATTATTCCGCTTATGTTTAATTATCTGAATAGCACTTTAACTGTTTGTACAGATTTTGACACTATTTTAAATCCTTAATACCTGTAACTACCTACAACCTTAAAATTATAAATTTTGAATTTTCACGGGCTACTCTTATTTCGTATTAAAGGATTCTTTCGAATCCAGTCGTGAAGTACTGAAACTTAAGGGGATGGTAGACTTTTCAAATTACCAAAAATCGAACAAAAATTGGAATATATTTGGGGGTGTATTAATATTTTAAAAATATGTAAATATTGGAATAAAATGCTTTTAAAATATGTAAAGTGAAAGGAAAACTTGGTGGCTTTAGAAAAGTAAATATTAAAAGTTTGTGAAAAAATTATCTTTTAAATGGCTTTTTATGAAAATTATTAATTTCCATATTTGCAAGTATTTGAAATGCTCCTTGCGTCACAAGTTTTGACGAAATTTTATAAAATTTATAACAAAGACTCCTCTTACACATTAAGATAAAGTTATGTATCCATTTCAGGTTTCGGCATCATTCAGATTATCAAAGTTTAACTTAAGTGTAGAAAAGTACAAAAATTTCGGAGTACAAGCATAAAAATATTTCCTAAAAATTAACTATTCAACGAAAGCCCAAAATAATATATAACTCTGTTCAAAGTGTATTTATAAGCAATATAAATGCAAAATTAAGGGAGAGGGGAGTTAAAAATTGGATCGCAAGGAGCATTTTTTAAAAAAATGATAAAAATTTCACTTTTTAAAATATTAAAAATAAAATTTTAAATATTTATAAAAATTTATAAGGTGTCTGGTATAGTTATACTTTAATGAATATATATGCAAAATTCCATATCTCTGACGTAAAAATTTCAAAAATTGCTTTGTAATATCCACTATCCCCTTAAATCCTTTTTCTAGATTCCTCTAACAAGCTCCCATTTCAAAGTGTTTCTTAGATTACTTCTAATCTAGAAACACTTTGAAATCTACAGTTCCGTAACTGACTGACTCACAGACTGACTGATTGACTGACTGACATACAACGCACAGACCAAACCGCTGGACCTAAAGGGCTAAAATTTTGCATGGCGATTCTTATTATAGTGTAGGGATGCACTAAGAAAGATTTTTGAAAAAATCTTCTTAGATTTTTTAAAATTAAATTTTTAAGCTGTTTTAGTAACTTTTTTAAGTTTGCATTCAAAATAATAATTTGAGGATTATAAAATTTATATCACGAATAAGGTCATAAAAATTCCTTTAAAATGAAATCTCTTTCGAATCTTTACCTCCATTTTCTGATTTTCGGTGAATTTTTAAAGATTAATTTTTAGAATTTAATTTATTAAATGCTGATCACGTGATTTCTTTTCCTGGTACTTTAAATAAATTTATCGTCACATGCATAACAACGAAATAGACAAAAAAAATTTTTTTTTTCTTGCTAATGCGGCAGACGATTGAACATTATCCAAAAAAATATTAAAATACAGTAAAAGATATGTTCCTCAAACTGTACTATATTCTTTAGTATGTCCTATGAGATTTAATTTGAATATTTTCTTCTACATTATTTTGTCTATAAAAATATCCCTTACGATTTTTTTTATAAATAAATATATATATATATATATATATTTTTTGCATCAATTGTATACACTGATCGTCGTATTTATTATATATATATATATATATATATATATATATATATATATATATATATATATATATATATATATATATATATATATATTTATTTATTATTTTTTTTTTGCATCAATTATATACACTGATCGTCGTATTTATTATATATATATATGTATATATATATATATATATATATATATATATATATATATATATATATATATATATATATATATATATATATATATATATATATATATATATATATATATATATATATATTTGCATTAATTGCATACATTGACCGTTGCATTTAATTTGAATGTACTCCATAGCGAAGTGCAGATTTTCAGCTAGTGAAAATATATTCGTATGTTCATTAGGTCCGGATTTTTAGGACTGAACAATAGGTTTTTGCAACTTGACAATAGGTCATAACGCGAAAACATTGACACGACATTAAAACGAGGAAAATATCGCTTTCCTTTGTATCTCCTTGCTCGTTCCTCCAAATCTCGTATATTCCCCACCCTTCACTCTGCAGAGGGGCTGGTGAGCCATTGTGCTGTCCACAAAGAAGAAAAAATGCATTCCCGAGCTCTGTCGTCCGAGACGAATATTGATTTGCGAAGGAAAAACGGAATCCAGGGGCACTTCTTTTCCTCCGATTTCACAATGGAAACCGGTTGGACGCGTTGCGGGCCAACTTCTGGTTTGGGTGCAAAAAATCCGTGTTTATTTATGTTTTTGGCACGCTGCGAAATCCGGACGCATTCCTCGCCTTTGATTTGCTTGCTTTCACGCACACGATCGCCATTTTATGTGTTATCTTTCCTTTATTTATTTAGGTTTTAGAACGAATGGGGAATCTTTACGGCCAGTTTTTTTCGTGACCGGAAAAAAGCATTAGCACTTAAGTAAATCTCTTACAGATATATCATTTTGGAATACTTTTTTGGCAACAGGAGGTGTATTTTTTTCTCTGTTTTTTTTATTATTTGTACTGTCAGGTTTCCAGTCTCGGATGTAAAGTTAGCCGAAACATTCCAAAGTAAAGCTGGTGCAGCTTCCGTAGACTTACATTTGTTTACACCAATACACTCTGGTTAATGAAAAATACAGTCATGAGAAATCATTAGAGAAATTGTGATAGTTGCAAACAGTAGCTGGAGAGTAACGAGAAAGAGGGAGAAGGGGATACGAGTAAGAAATGTTATCTTAAATCCCTCCTTAAGGCTGCTATGTACTAAGAAAAAAAATCGTATTTCCCTTTTCCTCTTCTTGCAGACTCTTCTGGTGGGAGGAGTCCAGTTGACAGTTCGAGAATTCCATCCCCCTTAGGATTGACATTTTGAGGGATTGTAATGTCTCTCTCTCTCTGTAGGGGGGTTAAGCGCTGCCCCCAAATTTTTTATTTAAAATATTTTTTTTTAACTATTTACAGGTACATAGGTTAACATTGTGGTGAGCGAATCCAATGGGGTTAGTACGTAGCAGCCTTAATGTAAATTGGTAAGTCTGGTAAACTCAATTATTCAGATTCCAAACGTAAAACAGATGCCACCTACACATATACATATAATAACCACTCATAAACATATAAATTATAAAGTAGTATCATTTAAACATAACAAATGAAAACTGAAGTAATAGCAGGATATTGTAGAGAAAGAGAGTAGTAAAAGAGGAGTAGTAATAGTTAGCGGTGAGGAGAGTAATCGTAATTCAGTCTTGAATGTTATGTAGGCACAGTCTTAAAAACCCGAATATTCAGATTCCAAAGTAAGACAGGTGTTTTCTACTTCGAATTACATTTTATTACTCAAATACACGTTAATTTTAGAATAGTGGCTAGTAGTCACAAATGAAAACGGAAAAATGATAGTAAGTAGTAAATCATGAGTGGTATAGAGAATGAATAGTAATACAGTGAAACTTGTCTATGGCGGCTAGTCATTGTTCTGAAAAAAAAAAGTGGCCACTTTGAGGGGTGGCCATCGAATAAGGGTGAACTTCTCAAAGACGGTCTCTAATGGTTCCTAAAAAAGTGGTTTTTTGAGGGATGGCCGTCGAATAGGGGTGGACTTGACCGCCTGTAATGATTCCGAAAAAATGTGGTCGTTTTGAGGGGTGGCCGTCGAATAGGGGTGGACTTGACCACCTGTAATGATTCCGAAAAAAGTGGTCGTTTTGAGGGGTGGCCGTCGAATAGGTGTGGACTTGACCACCTGTAATGATTCCGAAAAAAGTGGTCATTTTGAGGGGTGGCCGTCGAATAGGGGTGGACTTGACCACCTGTAATGATTCCGAAAAAAAGTGGTCATTTTGAGGGGTGGCCGTCGAATACGGGTGGACTTGACCGCCTGTAATGATTCCGAAAAAAAGTGGTTGTTTTGAGGGTTGGCCATGTTAGAGAAATTTTATTGTAGTTAGTGATGAGAGAAGTAATCTTAAATCCATCTTGAATATAATATGAGCAGTCTTATATACCCAAATATTAATTTTTCTAACGGAATTCAGATGCTTAGCCCTACGTTTTATTGCACATATACGCACAGATAACGTAGTAGTATCCAATGACAGGTGATTAAAACAGAAATTATGATTGTAGTACAGTAGAAAGAGAAGTAAGGGCATATTAGAAGTAGATAGTGGAAAGTAGCACCGACATACAAATACATGCAGTATATTAAAACGCATTAAATGTTATGTGACCATTGATGAAATAATAGGCTATTACAATCAATAACATTTAGTTTAGCTCTCATGTAATTTTCGTTTTTATGTGTGTATACAAATACAAATGAAAAAGAAGGAGATAAAATTAGAATAAACTTCTAATATGATATTTAAGTAACAATCTACAAAATATTACGAATGTGTGTTCCCTATGCAATTTTTTAAAAAATTAGGATTGGCATGGATATTCATACAAAGTTATTGATTTTAAGCTAGTTCGGGGAGTTATATCAACTCTCCTTTGAGATGAAAGGTTCCCGATAGTATTTTTACACTCCTTCACAGAAATAGTCCAACTGACTCTGTGATAAACTCGTGTTGTTACGCTGGATTAGAACTGATTTATTGAGTTCCGCTAGTGAGTTTAAAGAGGGGTAACGTGCTTTTATAACGAGCCTGAGGGGAAGCATGACATATAAAACTGCGAGCACACATTCGCGAAACAGAGCGAAGTGTAGGGGAAAGCAGTGATTTATTGGTCCCGTCGCCGAGAGGAGGTTTTATGGCGTTCCTCGTGCCTTTGATGATTCGTACTCAGACCGCTCCGGAGAGCTGTTTTAAGACGAATGATCAAAGCGACGATATAATTCCCCCACGTTGGGGGGGGGGGGGACTAATCGACACTAAAATTTGTCAAGAGGTGACGGGGGGAGCTGATTCGCTTGTGTGTAGGTGCGCCTTAAGAAGGGAGGCTTTTAATGTCTGAAGTTATGATTGTCCTTGAATCAAGTTGGTTAAATGAGAGTCCTCTTTCTCCACAGTAGTCCTCTTTCGTTATACGGAGATACACTAGGAACTCCTGTTTGAAGCTGACACGGTCATATATATTATTATTATTATATATATATATATATATATATATATATATATATATATATATATATATATATATATATATATATATATATATATATATATATATATATATATATATGTCGGCGCGGGGTTGGAGTAAAAGATCCACAACATAAACTAACTAGAAACCATCGTAAATAACAAAAACAATTACATTTATTTAGAAAGAATTGAAAGAAAAACGTAGTCCGTCCACGTCGGAATCTAAAGCGGGAGTCTTAATGTTCTCCCCAAAACAGAGTAGAGGGGTCGTGATAATGTTCGTGCTAGCGGCGCCCTCTTGCGCCAGACATAATATGCGTTTACAAATAACATTTCATGAAGTTTAAAGTTCATAGTTAAGAGTTCAGTTCTGCTTTCTACAAATCGGCCATCCTAGCTGTCATGCGGCCTCGGATGACATTAAGCAATAGGCACTGACAGTCTCTGAAAAAGAAATAAAATGGAACACACTTACAATACACGGGACCATGCAGGGGATGCGCTGGTGCTGACATCGAGTACACGGGACCATGCAGGGGGTACTCTGGTGCGGACATCGGATGGCGGGATACCTTGTCAGTCGTCTGAATCGGGATAGTGGGGATGCCACGGTTTCATGTAGTCGGCAGCGGAGGACGTGACGTTGGGACCTTCGTGTTGTCCGACTTTGACGACATCGTACCGGTCATGGGGCTTGACACTGGTCACTTGGTAGGGACCTAGGAATTTCGGTCGTAACTTCATTCCAGTTCCGTACTGCGTGCGCTTGATTGCACACAGTTCTCCTACTTTGTACTTGTACGATCTTTTCCTCTTCTTATTATAGGATTTCCGATTTTCTTCTTGAATTTTAAGAATATTTTGCCTTGCTTCTTCCTTCATTTTATCTCTCTCTTTCATCATCGCGTTAAGGTACTCTTCTTCTAAGACTTCTTTCACTCGTATGTCTGTTATGCCTCTTAGTTTCACGCCTGTCAACAGTTCGAATGGTGTGAATTTAGTACTTCGAGAAGCGGTACTGTTCATTATACGTTGAACCATAGACACGTATTTGTACCATTTCGTTGGATCGGAAATTGAAAGTTTAGAGAGTATAGGAATTAAAGTTTCGTGCATCCTTTCAACTTGACCGTTACCACGGGGAATTCCTGCTGTAATTTTAATATTCTCTATTTCTTCTTCTACGCAATAGGTCTCAAAATCATTCGAAGTAAATGCGCTTCCTCTGTCACTGATAATTCGTGAAGGATTTCCAAAGGTAGTTTGTTGTAGCTTTAACTTTTCTATTGCGTCGCGTGACGATGTCGATTTTACTGGGTATAACCATACAAATTTCGTAAAGGCATCGACAACAGTGAAAATATGTTGACAATTCTTGTTCGTAGAAGGCATAGGACCTATAAAGTCAATGTGATACGTGCTCAACGGTGAATTTTCTTTTGGGATGGGATTAAGTAAACCTTCTCCTTTGCCACGTTTTCTGTTACATAGGATACATTCTACGCAGTTGGCAATGACGTTATCAATTTTTTTTCTGGCATTATGTATATAATAATTTTGATTTAAAACGTCTTCGGTCTTGGATGATGCAAAATGATTTTTATTATGAATTCGTTTGATTATTTCTTTTTCCATTTCTTGAGGCACCATTAAAAGTTCTCTACCATTTTTATACTTATATAAAATTCCATTTTTGACAAAATGTTCTTCATCATTTCCCTTTTCTATCAAGGTTTTAATCGTTTCAATAGTTTCGTCTCGTTTTTGGGCAGCTTTAATTTTGGCGGTTATATCGTCGTCTAAAATTATCTTCTTAGAAATATCTACGGTTTCAGTTTTGTTTGGCGTATATGTAGATACAGGTTTAAAAATAGTGTTTCTTCGTGTCTTATCTTTAATGTGGTTTAAATCTAATTCGTTAGAATCAAAGTTTGGTAAATTTTCCATCAACAATAGAAAGTTATTCGTATTGGAGGGCTTCTGAATAATTAAAGAATCTTTTTTCAAAATAACGTCAGCTAAATCTAACAGAGGGGTACCAATAATAATGTCGAATTTTATTGCTCCGTCCGGGACAACATGAACCAGCAATTCGAAGGAGTGTCCGTTGATTTCCACGCTATGCATAAAAGAACCCTTGGTAAGCACATTCTTAGAGCCTAGTCCTACTAGATTTATGGCGGGGGGAGAAACAGCTGGGAGACACAGTCTTTCATAGCAAGCGGATCGTATTACATGCAAACTGGAACCACTGTCGAAAATACCCGTCAGCTCATTATCGTTCAACCTGACGCTTATCTGTACAAGAGAATTTTTCTCTTCGGGAACACTGCGACTGATACTCATGGCTTGACTTTCAGGGATTTTATTATTTTTCACCGGACAGTTAGCAGAAACGTGGTCATTCGTAAATTGGTTACAATTAAAACATTTTCTTCCGCGGTTTTTAAACGGACAAACACTATGATTTTTATCGCCGCAGTTTTTACAACGCTGAAAGCGGGGAGACACGTCTGAAAGAGGGGTGGAATGGTTTTTCTTTTTTGTTGTTTGTGGTTCATATGGAATCGTAGTATGGTTTCGTATTTTTTCGTAAATACCTACTTTTTCCTTAAAATCTTTTAAATCTTTCGCACCGTAAAGAATTGCTTTGTTAGACGGTTTATCGGGAATACCATCTATAACATATTGAATTAGGGATTCTGTTTCGATGTTACCTCTGCTTGCTAGTTCTTTCATGACCAGAAAATATTCTTGCAGAGATTCTTCGTTGTTTATATGACGTTTCGTCAGCATTTTATGGAGTTGGGCGCTTGTGCACTTCGAGGCAAATTCTTGTTCAAGAGCTGATTTAAGCTTAGCCCATGAAGTTAAGCCAGATTCACCTTGAATAAAGAGTTTCGCTAATCCAGTTAATGATCGTTTCGCGAATATTAATTTTTGAAGATCATTCCATGCGCAAATACTCGCCGTTTCTTCAAAATCAGTTATCCACTTTTCGATGGAATAATTATCTTTCCCGTCAAACTTTCTCAAACTGTCTTCGATATCATGATAGGAAATAGTAAATTTAGAAAATTTATCTACTGATGGTTCTACACGAGTTAATTCGCTAACTTCGCTACGAATTTCTTCGTTCACGTGTTCATCGTCGCTATCAGATTCAAAATTATCATTTTTAAGCGTTTCAATACCTAATAGGCTATCGAGAATTCGAGTAGCGAGAACAGTTTCATTTCCGTCACAATCAATACATAAAATATTGCAAATTGTAATTAAATTAGCAAGCCTAACGTTTTTCACAGCAAAAGTTAATTTCTTCTCATAATGTTCGTCGTTTTTCTGGTAGTCAAAGCCAGAAAATTCTCGTAACCGTTTCCGGTTTAATCGGTCACCTTCAGTTTCATAAACAAAATTATGCAAACATTTTATAGATCTAACAGAAGCAGACTTCAAGTTTGCTTTGATTCGGGGAATATCAGCTAATTTCATTTTTTCCATTTAGAGTCGTTAATCGTAGCAAAAATCGTAATTAATCGTAAATCGTATAAATAGAATTATAGTAATTAGCCGTAATTCGAAGAAACAAAACAGTCACTATCGTAATTCATAAAAATAGTCTTACTTTAGTTCGGAGTCCGTTGCATCGTAATGCGTTGATGGAGATTCGCGTCGTGTTCTCGTAGATTTCTTTCTAATTCATATCTAATACCTCTTCTGACACCATCTTCTGTCGGCGCGGGGTTGGAGTAAAAGATCCACAACATAAACTAACTAGAAACCATCGTAAATAACAAAAACAATTACATTTATTTAGAAAGAATTGAAAGAAAAACGTAGTCCGTCCACGTCGGAATCTAAAGCGGGAGTCTTAATGTTCTCCCCAAAACAGAGTAGAGGGGTCGTGATAATGTTCGTGCTAGCGGCGCCCTCTTGCGCCAGACATAATATGCGTTTACAAATAACATTTCATGAAGTTTAAAGTTCATAGTTAAGAGTTCAGTTCTGCTTTCTACATATATATATATATATATATATATATATATATATATGCATGTATGTATGTATATATATATATGTGTGTGTGATAATATTACTAACTACCTATAATCGCCCATTCTGTACTTCATATCTGCCATGGTAACCGATCCTTCTTGTCTTGGCGTAAGCGCTTCGCCTTCCCACATACTAACTTCCTCCGCCAATTCTGGCAACCTCTCTGACCTAATTCTATTTTGGCACTTTTTGCGGTAGACGCTGGGCTGACTCGAAGCGAGTAAGATGTGTTGCTTTACTGTTTAATAAATTAGTTTGTTCCTGAAGCTGATTTTATTATTTTTCGGCCACGATGTAAGCTACATTTTCATGAGATGTCCATCCGGACATTTCAGAGAGCTCGACAGGATCTGGACTTTAAAAATGCGACTGCAAATTGAACAAGTTAAAAAGTCTTTGTTCTACACGAGTTTCGCTTTAGATTAACGCCATTGTTCTACAGGACTTTTGCTTTATTTTCCGCATGCGTTCCTGAAGTCACCAGATGAAAATGACCAAAGATAAAACATTTCTCATCCAACACCATGAAATTGCTACAGAAGTCGACTACATCGAATCAAGTAAAGATGTCATTGTTCCGGTTCGTTCCAGTTTGGTTTTCGAATTCTGTTTCCCGCCTGACCTCACCATTTTTTTCCCCTGTCTCGGACTACGCCATCTTTGTGTAAAATACCAGTGCTACAGCACCCGATTCAACTCCAGGGCTCCATGAGTGCTTCAAGTTTTTATATGTGCGCCTTCATCGTCAACAAATTTATATTCAAGATAATTAAATTTATTTCCTGTGTGTACGATGAACGCTGCACAGTTGAATTGTGGAAGCTCCAATAAGCTATTTTTCAAGATCACCATCACTCTTAAAAAAGTTCTTATTTAGTATTGTATTTTATGCCACAAAAGTTGGTGCTTAAAGCAGGTCAGTTATTATATTTTTTTTTTGTTTTTGTAATTTCTAATATAAGTGAAGCAAGATGAACACTGCCAAAGTACATGTTGATTGTGATGACTCTTTTAGTGTTTCGAATGTTGAAACCGAAATTAACATTGTGCTCTTTGAAGATGGCACTATAGATACAGATTCATGGTTATCCTACTTCAACAAAAAATGTATCGAAGGAAACAAAGATGATGATTGGAAACTAAAAAAAAAATTCACGATTTGTAAACGGAAAGGCACTTAACGTTTATATTCAAAATTGTTATCAAGTTAATAATTTTACAGAATTAGTAACTGTGTTAAAAGAGCATTTTTTCACCCCTGCCTACTTATTATTTGGCAAACTTCCGTTTGATTCCCCAATTGACCAAAATACTTATCCTCCACTTAATGAAGCAAGAACTTTAGCTAAAACCAGAACTCTTGAATACCACCAGAAAAATAAGACTAGATATGATACTAGATTTGAAGAATCTAAATTTCAACCTGGAGACTTAGTAATGTATGAGGAATTCGAATACCCAAACACTAGAAAGTTGACCTCTCCTTATTCAGGACCTTACCAGATTATTAAAAAATTATCTGAAGTTAATTATGAATATGATAAAGAAAATTTCCATACGAAAAAACCCACTGAAATTGTACATTCATCAAAATTGAGATTTTACTATTCACCTGAGAAGTTCAAACTACACCACGAATAAGTCACCAATATGTAAATCATTCAGCTATCCTTAATCTTTCTATTTTAGCATTCCTGTCCTATCGCCATCCTAGTTAATTTTGAAGAAACCCCGTGAGTGTAAGTGAAACTCACATATTTTTTTAAAAACTTTTTGAAGCTTACTACATTTTATATGAAAAATACTATGTACTAGATAAATATTATTGATTTTTATACTGGGGTTTCCACTCACTATCTGCAGTGTCTTGGAGTCGACGGCCGCGGCTCCAATCCATTTTAGATGGGGGGGGGGATATTCTGTGATGATATTACTAACTACCTATAATCGCCCATTCTGTACTTCATCTCTGCCATGGTAACCCGTCCTTCTTGTCTTGGCGTAAACGCTTCGCCTTCCCACATACTAACTTCTTCCGCCAATTCTGGCAACCTCTCTGACCTAATTCTATTTTGGCGCTTTTTGCGGTAGACGCTGGGCTGACTCGAAGCGAGTAAGATGTGTTGCTTTACTGTTTAATAAATTAGTTTGTTCCTGAAGCTGATTTTATTATTTTTCGGCCATGATGTAAGCTACATTTTCATGAGATGTTCATCCGGACATTTCATATATATATACATGACACATATATACATATATACATGCAAAGGAGGTAAGCAACGATAACTAATCCTACGTTAATAACCCGCGGTAATTTCGTTAGAAGAGACTACCTGATTTTTTTTTTCTGGTTAAGTTTTTGTCTAGAACTGAAAATGTATTTTAATATGTATATATAAATACGTTTCCAAATATAAAATTAAAAATGGCAAAAACATATATGGGGAATTCTACACGTCACGGCATATGGAGAGCGGCTGTGGTGTCTGGAAAAATGTATAGAACTCTTCATCATATAGTATTCATTAAAACTGCATTTGAGGAAGAATGAAAGATGTTTTACAAACAGTTCCATCAGATAGAACCGTACGAAAAATATCCCTCATCCTTTCTCGTATGTTATGAAAACGAATTTGTCATGTATTTAAAATCTTTCCAGGCAGAGAAGGTTTATCAATGGATCTAAAGAAAGAGAAATAAAAAATAAAATTAATTGCCGAGCTCCCTAGTTTTTTTAACGTAGGATTACGTTCCTCCATAACGGTCCTCCGGAAAGGAAAATTTCAGACGCTAAAACCGTCCGTCCGTACCTCGGGAGTTATAATTTTGGCGGCACGCCTAACCCAGCCTGTATCGCTTGGTCAAGCAGTAAACAGTTAAACAGAAAAGTACCAAAATGCGTCAAAATTTTGACTGACACACACACACACACACACACATATATATATATATATATATATATATATATATATATATATATATATATATATATATATATATAGTAACCACCGCTTATAGTGATCAGTGGTTATGAGAATCAACCGTTTATAAGAATCAATATCGCAAAAACAAAAACAAATGTATTATTTCCATGTTAAAATTTTCGCTTTAAAGAATCAATCCACCGGTTTTAAGAATCAGCTTACACTCTTCTCTTTCCCTTCATTTTTCCATAAAAGCTATTTAAACTCTCAAAAGGCACGAAATTCTTTCTTCAATTTTTTTAATGAAAGAGTGATAAGATGGGATGGAATACAGTCGTAAAATGCACCCCTTTCTTTGTTAGATATAACATAACAGTTTCCCCTTAGCACAACACTAACGCTTTAGCACAACACTGTCCTATTAGCTTGACCCGGGGACAGCTTTACCCGTCCGGGTTCGATTTCCCTTTTCTCCACTGAGAAACAAAGCCAGGGACTCTTTTCCCACCTCCCACATACTGGTTGTGGATTCCTGGACCCTGAAACACATAAATCTTCGGCGAAGTGTCCACTATCACTTAAGCAAACGTGACATTAGTAGATTCGGCACATTATCAAATCGTGAAACGCAAGCTAGAAGGTGAATCTTCGTCTGAGGCTATTGGTATTGAAAGAGGTATAAACAGCCTCCTGAAAACTTGATTAAGTCAAACTACCATAGAAAACTTTTTCTTGCTCCCTTCCTATAGTTGAAATGTTAAAACTGTTAAGCAGTTATCTTGTAACAAATATTGGATTTTTTTCTTCTCTTACTATAATCATGTGTATCTACTTTTAGGTCTAGAAATTAAGTTGTATTTTTAAAATTAAAAAAAATTTTTTTATAAAAGATAATTAACGTAAATTAAAGAGTATTTTATGGTAAATTAACTAATATATGTATATATAGGTGTGTGTGTGCCTGTCCAAAAACCCAAATTTCGGCTATAAGAATCAACCGCTTATAAGAATCAAAAACAGTAATAACAAACGTGATTATTATAAGCGGAAATCACTGTGTATATATATATATATATATATAACACATACATACATATATACATACAAAAGAGGTAAGCAACGAGAACTAATCCTACGTTAATAACTCGCGGTAGTTTCGTTAGAAGAGACTACCCGATTTTTTTTTTTTTTTTGGTAAAGTTTTTGTCTGGAACTGAAAATGTATTTTAATATGTATATATAAATACATTTCCAAATATAAAACTAAATACGGTTAGAAGTTTTTGTCACCCGCTGCTCTAAATGTGTTTTCTTGTTTGGATTTATATTTATTTACTGCGACAAAATTCTTCAGAGAATGTAAACGTCAGGAAGACTGCGAAGTGCAACTGAACTAGTTTAAGCTACCAAAAATATATGTGCTACTGGTCAATATTTTTTTGTTGTTTGTTTCTCATGGAAAGGACTACTTTTTATGTGTTCACCTACCGTGGTTCACTGCTATGATTCATAACTCCTTACATTTTTGTTACCTTCAAAAGGCTTCTCCCTAACTCTATTAAAATTAGGGAATCCCTATAAGATTTCTACTCTCAGTTGAAATGGTACCTGGAACTCAGGGGGGGGGGGGGGGAGGCGATGTAAATGTTTTTAACTGAACTATGATCGATCCACTTTTGTTGAATTGGTACCATTTATTCGTGTTGTTGATTTATCGGTATACTATTTCTTTTATTTTGGACGTAGTTAGTCCCTTCAAATGCCCAACGACCCACATTTTGTGGACTGATTTTATCTAAAACAACGACGAATGAGAGGCTGAAATTTGGCATGTAAGCTTTAAATTTAATGTAGATTCGCAGAAGCTTAACATGGTGTTCCTAAACTTTTCTCGTTAAAAAGATATTATTTAGGTCTCTTTTTGTGTGACAGTTACGCGGAAGTAGAATTTATGAATATAATGTTTTTCAATCTCAAATAAAATAAAAAATCAAAAGTTAAACAATCACCAATAATCAGCTGTGATTTATTAGATAAAAATAAAAGGGAAATTTGATATTAGAGGAAACATGAAGGAAAATTTGACATTAGTAGAAATGACATTAGAAGGTTGCAGCTAACCATTTAAAAACATATATTCATATTTTAAACAACTGTTTATTATTACTAGGGATATGTATTAACAAAATAGATGCGAATAAATGCTAAATTTGCAGATATGAGCGAATAAATGCGAAATTTGCAGATATGAGCAAATAAATGCGGAAATTATATTTTACCACTTTTTTAAATTATATTTTACTACGACGAAAACTCAGCGATAAACGACTTTTTCAGCGACATTAGGTAATAATAGCAATAACTTATTAACATAATTGCTTAACTAAGACCATCCGCGTTCTTTAACTAAGAGATCTCACGCCCCTTCGGATTTGCTCTGAATTTCACCTGGACAGTTTGTCCGTACCGAAATTACCAATGGATACAACCATTTTCACAGAGAGCAACTTCACAGGAACCAAGAGACTCCTGTCGATGTTATACAGCTTTTAATTGCAACGAAACTTAACTTTGCAAAGGCAGCTATACAAAGCCTCTATAGTCCCGTTAACAGCGTAGATGCTGAGAGATATTTTAGTAGTTTTGGTTTGGTTTGGTTTGGAGCGCTACGGTCAATTTTTGTTACATGAGGGCAAATTAGACCGGGACCTACAGCAGATATTTTAGTCAGTACAACATGCTAATTAATGACAGAAGGCTTAAAGAAGACAGAAGGCTCTAAAGACTTAAAGAAGAGAATGGGGAGACTACTACAATGTTAGCTTTCAATTAAGAATTTTGATACTTACCTATCCAAGTAACTGAAATTGTGATTTTTTTTGAATAAATGCGAAATTTTTGAATTTATAATTTTTTTTGAGAAATAAATACGAAATTTTAAATACTGTATTTTTTTGCGAAATTTCAATTTTTTTTATTATTCGAAATTTACGTAACCCTAATTATTACGTTTTCTGATTTATTTCTTGTGTTGTACAGTAAGGGCCTGTTAAGAAACGTAAGTATAGAAGTATATATTCCGTTATATTATTGCAGTTTTTTTTCCGATTTATTTATTATGTTCTACGGTACTGGTCTCTTAAGAAATGTGAATTAAAGAATACTTATTCGAAAAAAAATAGTATTTATTTCAAAACCTGGAAATAATTAGCTATATGGAGACTCAGCAAGTCCATTGAAAGCCCGGCTTTTTGCTAGTTTAAATATGAAACATATTAGAAAGTGCATACTTCATAGCGTCATTGCTGTCTTGAACATTGCTGTCATGTCTACCAATGACCTTTACAAAAAAAATTTTCACACTTCTGTTCACAAGTTTAATAAGACAATTTAAATAGTACTAAATCATTTGCTTATTTTTGTCAAATCATTTGCTTATTACGACGATTGTCCATAGATAACAAACTCATACAATTTTCCCGACAAAAACCTTTGATATATTCTGCGCTTTTACCGAACACACAGAGTACATGCATCGTTTTCTTTTAGAACAGCCCATTTATGACATAATGTTTCTTGCATGCCCTATCGCGTGTCCATCTGCATTAACACACATTCATGATCGTCTTTGCAATCCAAGCGTTTGCTCTCTCTCCGGAATTCACGGTGATGTAATGTGTAGAAATTATATGCTTTTATGCTCTTTCGTCACTAGCG
Organism: Dolomedes plantarius; assembly: GCA_907164885.2. Lineage (NCBI taxonomy): Eukaryota > Metazoa > Arthropoda > Arachnida > Araneae > Dolomedidae > Dolomedes > Dolomedes plantarius. The sequence continues at coordinate 49,633,834 of OU015500.1, read as the reverse complement.
AGAATCAGCTTTTGAACAATATTCATACGTGGGAGTTATTTCCCCATCGAGTAATGCTCTTATGTGCTCTATAACGTCGATTTCTTAGCTTTCCGTTTGTTGCAATACCTTCAAAAGTAATACAATAAAATTGATGTAATTTTTTTTTCACTGCCTGATCATTCGTGTTATTAAATACACTCATGTCCATAAATTAAGGACAATACCCTCTCCGGCAAATAAAGGTTCAGAAACAAAACAAACGTGACTTATTCATAAAGCCCATTTATTAAACAAAAGATAAAGAACAAAAACGATGGTATATGCATGATACCATTCATAAAAACTACGAATTTTGCTCCCTGGAGCAATTGTAAAAAATATCTCCTTTCCAAAAACTTAATATTACATGGTTGGTATTATAGTTAATACATTGTATGTCTCCCATGCGATGAAATACAGTCCGTACAACGCCTAAGCATGCTGAGTGTCAAATTATCGAGCTGATCTTGGGGAAGATTATCTACTCAGCAAGCAATGCTCTCCCAAGTTCCGGTACACATGTAGGAGGTGGTTGATGGGCTGCAACTCGTCGGCCAAGCATGTCCCATACAACCGCTATCGGATTCAAGTCAGGCGAGAATGCTGGCCATTCCATACGGGTGATATCCTCAGATTGAAGGCATTCGTTTACGATGTTTGCTTGGTGAGGACGGGCGTTGTCATCCATAAACACAAATTCTGCGCCCATGGCACCCCTAAACAAACCTACATGTTGTTCCAGAATGATGTCCTGGTAAATGTGGCCGTTCATTGTTCCGATTTGAACATGCAGATCTGTTCTGGAGTCCAGTATAATTCCAACCCAAACGAGCAATCCTGCACCACCGTAACGGTGTCGTTCAATGATGTTGTCTTGGTGGTAAAGGGTATCTGGCGTTCTCCATATGAAAGTCCGACGTGAATCAGACTCCAAGCTAAACCTGGACTCGTCGGAAAACATCCCACAAGCCCACTGTGACGATGTCCACATTGCATATTCTGTACTCCAGGCTAATCGCTGCCGACAGTGAGTTGCCGTGAGTGGAACACATCTAACAGGCCTGCGAGCATATAGACCAATATTTCCCAAACGTCTGTACATGGTTTGCTTTGAAACTGTGGTACCCGTGGCTGCAGATAACTGACGAGACAGGTCGGATGCTGTGCTCTGTCTGCTTCTTTTGGCAGTTACTGCCAAATACCGGTCTTCATTCGGCGTTGTAACTCGGGACGACCTGTACTGTAACGTCTACTGACATTTCCATCATCTTGGAATCGTTGCCAAAGCCTAGAGATGACACTTTGGGCAATTCCAAGTTCCTCGGATACTCCCATCTGAGTACGCCCACATTCCAGGCTGCCGATAATTCTACAACGTAAAATATCCACATGCGTCCTCTGTGTCTTATCTATTCGGTTATGGCACTGAGCGGCTTACAGAACGCTTGTGAACAATTTTACTTCTTTGCCACCATTCCTTATATACCACTCTCTTACACTCTCGTCACTGTGACGTGCCATCGGCGTCATCTGGTGGCTTCCTGTAATTTGCATATTATTCTTGAAGATGTGTGTGATAATTCTACAGGTGAAATTTTTACTTTAGAGTTCGATTTCCGTGTGATTCTGAATTATGTTTAATTTATGGACATGACTGTATATGACCCAAATTAGGCTCAGTATTAATATAATTATAATGGTGTCTTTTGTTTTTAAATAAAATTCTCTGTTAAAAAATTTACATCGAAGTTGCGTGGCTGAAATATCTTCAGTTTCGTCACAGGAACTTCTCGTGCAAAAAAAAAATTAATATCATGAAATATATGGTGATACAAATGGTGCTATCTCATGAAATTAATTTCCCAAGTATTTATATCTGCATATATTATATATAAAAGGAGAGGGCAGAAAATATTAATAATAACTTGCGTTTAAAAAAGTACAAGTAAGAAAGGCACAAAGATTATAATTTACTAATGAAAAACAAAACACTTGCACAAGTATGATGATCTCACATTGGGAAAAATAAAATTGTACTTAAATAAAATTGCATAAAATACATTCTATAAAAACATACTCACGCATATATATGAATATATATATATATATCTATATGTGTGTGTGTGTGTGTGCATGCATGCATATATATATATATATATATATATATATATATACATACACATATTATATATATATATATATATATATACATATATATATATATATATATATATATATATATATATATATATATATATATATATATATATATATATATATATATATATATATATATATATATTTGTGTATGTGTGTGTGTGTGCGTGTGTAAAAGGTGAATATGGTAGGGAGCTATCGTCTTTCTCTATTGCTTACGGTGTCATTTTACCTGAACCCTGCCCTGTCACTCTCCAACAATATCCTTTGCGTATTTACTCCAGGTGATGATATCATGACTGAAAAAAAAAAGTTTCATGTAGCAACACAAACATCCCGCATTGGATCTCGACAATACACGAGAGTTAATATCTCCTTCACCCACGGAAATAATCATTAAATGCGTCTTACAGGAACGAACAAGATGTTCTCTAACGCGTGACATGCCAATCTCTTTTATATCAGTTATCAGGAGCAAAGTGTGTTGGCCTACCTACGAAAAGTATACGAAAGTGGTGCAAGTAATGGACAGCTGTGTAACTTTAAAAAACAACTTGAGTAAGTCTTTCAAGCTGATTGGGAACTGAAAACCCGTGTTAAAAAACATTAAAAGAAGTATTCTTGAATGTCGGAAGATCTTAAATAAGGATTATGTAGCTTTGTTTTTTATATTGCAGCATGTAAAAATATACAAGAAATTGTCTGATAATATTACAAAATTCCCATGAGAAATTAAGTCATGTGTGCCAAAATCTTTTTGAAAATATTCCTGACATATTCAAGAACAGAAAGTTCTGTTTTATCTCAGAATCATTGACCTAGAGATCAACACACGAATAGACTCATTGTTTAACGCTTACTATTGGCTTAGAATTAATTTCCTCTCGCTCCCCATTGATATCAGTGCACGAAATATAGGCATAATTGTTATATATATATATATATATATATATATATATATATATATATATATATATATATATATATATATATATATATATATATATATATATATATATATATATATATAGTTTAGGCATATGTAGTTACAGACTCTTGGATTTAAAATTAAAAAAAGGAAGAATATTTGAAATTTTAGAATGCCTGCATAGCATATTAATCACCCATTTTTTATTACAATGCCATCAATATGATTTTAAAACTGCAAAAAAATTTTAAAAATTCAAGGAATATTTATTTTTCTCAAATATTTTCTTTTTATTTACTTTCAGTAGGTAAAAATTAAAAAAGATAGTTCATGGTAGAGAAAACGATTTTTATTTAAATAATCATGTACACTATATCTGTGTATTTCTCCCCGTTTATACGCTACGTGAAATTATGAAATCTGAGGAAAAAAAACTAATGCAGTTCTCGGAATGTGATAATTCTCTTTTAGACGAGGAAAAAAATCAACCTGCTATTATCATACCATTAGAAGGAACAAATTAGTTCTGTCATCACCTCTGCAGTTAGTTCAGGAGATCATGGACTTCTTAGAAAAATTGATTACCAAATTGCATTTTTAAGTAACGTTTAAATATTGCTGGCACAAAGAAAAATATTTGGCTAATTTGCATGAATTTAAACGTTGGTCGTGTTCTGGATTTTTATTGCTTTTCGTTGATTATATATATTATATTTATTCTTTTCCGAGTTATTATCTATATGCTTTGCCTTTATCTAATTTGATGCAAACTGTATCGTTTTTAATAGATTTCGTAAGATTTTTGAATGGCTTGAAATTTAAAAGAGTATAAAATGGTGTTTGAAATTTCATATCGCATAGAAAAAATTAAGTTTTTATGAAAAATTATTGAGCCAAATTTTATATATAAATTATAATATACCATAAAGATGTTAAAAATTCAGGCAAAATTATTTATTAATACGAAATGGATTGCTCGCCCTCGGGATTATAAAATATCTTTTCCTTACCTTTCATATTTTGTATGACTAATTTATTCTATTTTCAGAAGTCAAAAAGTCAAATCTAATTGTAATATTCCTATCACTCCCATTTTATGAACTTTGATTACGTTAAAGTGAGAATTTAAGTCGCTTATTTAAATACAGATAAAGTTTTAGATATATAAATCAATATGTTCAAATTTTAGACATATACATAAGTTTAAAGTAGTGTTATTTATTTGTATAAAATTAAGGTAGTTTGAAGTTTTACTTTGCAAAGTCAAATTAATCTTCTATAAAAAGCAAAATAGACATTTTTCTGAAAGCCAGAATTATTTGTTTATTTTTTAAAGACGCATTGTTTGCACGCTAATATAAAACAGCATAAAATATAGCATAAAAATGTAAAAAGTTTAAGGAGATGTAAAACGTAAAATGTAAGACGTTTAACCTCATGCTAATATTAATGCATAAAATTGTAAAACATTAAAGAAAAATTATCTATCAACGCGAAATGTATCATTCACCCTCAAGATCGTAAAATGTCTTTTCTTTACTTTAATTTTATACTACATTGTACAAACTATTTATTCAACTTTCAGAAAATAAAAGGTCAAGTCTCATTGTGATATTACTATTTTCCCATTCTTGAAAAAGATAAAACTTCTTTTTTTAGTTACAGGTAAAATCTTCATCATGCAAATCAATAGGCTGAAATTTTAGACATATAAACAAGTCAAAAGTAAACTTATTTGTCAAAAATTAAGCTAGTTTGAAGTTTGACTTAACAAAGTTAAAATTAATTTTCTATAAAATATTAATTAGGTACATTTCTGGAATTTCGTTTTAAAAAGATGCATTGTTTGCACGCTTGATTTAAGAATTGCAGTTTAATATTTCACTTTTACATTTTCTATGAGCCATTCTGATATATTTTTGAGATTTAAACAAACAAAAGTCTAAAGTCAAAATTCTTATTCGTGCATTCAGGATCTTCGCTAGAGCTAAAATAAGCACTTAAATAAGAGAGGTGTTTTCAAAATTTAAAATGGAAATTGAAAATATTCCAAGGTTTTAGTTTTCTAGTTCATTTTCCGCTCAAAGTTATGTAAATTGCCAAAGATTAATGTGACAGTGAAATATTGAACAAAAAAATTTCAAATCATGCACGGATGTAATGCGTATCCCTATAACATAAATTTTTTCTTCCATAAACGTGCCTGTTTTGCTCATTGGATTTTCTTAAAAGCTCAATACAAGTTACACGAAATCTAACAATTTGCATAACTTTATTTGTTTGCAAAATGTAAATGAGTGGCTTTCAAATTTAACAATAACTTTACTATCGATAAAGACATTAGGTGCATCCATCTCAAAACTTTGTGGCATCCTTGAATTAACTCTATAATTTACACTAAATAGGTCATAACTCGGTAAAGAAAATATTAATCTATATACTTAAAGAAATAAAAATTCAAACCATGATCAATGTTTAAATTCATACAAATTAGCCATATATTTCTCTCAACAAAAGCCATTTTTTATTCCGAAAACGAAATTTTTAATGAAAGTTTTAAAGATTTTTTTCATGAGCTCATGCTTAAACTAACGAAAAATATGGTGGCTGTGCTCGTGTTTCATCCCTATTTCACTCAAAGTCAGCAGAGTTTTTAATAGTTGAAAGGACTGTTTCTCAAATTTGTTTTTAATAGACTATGTGATTATCTTGTAAACATACCATATCTTTTAAATTCATACCTACAGCAGAGTCGGAATAAATTTTCAATTTTTTTCAAGTTTCTAGTTTGAAAATTAAAATGCATATTATTTTAAATACGTACATAAATAAATATATATATATATATATATATATATATATATATATATATATATATATATATATATATATATATATATATATATATATACAGTGGAATCTCGATCGATCGTCTTCGGATCCATCGTTTTTCCGTATGTGTCGTTCATTTTATCCAGTCTCAACGAACATATTGCTTTGTTGTTTCCGCATCTATCGTTTTCCCTCATTTATCGTTCATTTCAATCGGTCCCTTGAAAGACGATAGATCGAGATTCCACTGTATATATATATGAGGCGGTGGAAAGCAAAGTGGTGTTGTCAGTAGGTCAAGTAAGTGTTTTACTGCAAAAGCTACAAAAATTTCCACTATAACTTGAACCAATTATAATTCATAATAATTATTATAATATTGCAAATAATAATTATTTGCAAATCCACTATATACATATATATATATATATATATATATACATACATATACCGATATACGGCATGTTGTTTAAAAGAATGTTGTTTAAAAAAATGTTGTTTATAGAATGTTGTTTATAGAATGTTGTTTAAAAAAATATTCTGTGAAGTTGTTACGGATATAGTACAACCGTAAGTCAACTTTCTACAATATACAATATTTTAGTTATCAGTCAAAAGTTTTAAAACGGGAATTTCGCAGTTTTTTAATTAATCTTTTATATTCTATGAATGGTTGTTAATTATAGGTCATTTTTTGTCTGTTCAATAAGCAATTGAGTTTTAAAAGCAATCAACATTTATGATAGATTACTTATTTCGCAGAGAAAAAACACGCTTCAAAATTATATTCATGCAAAGTATACATAGGAAACGGTAAGTAGTTTTAAGATACTTCAATTCAATTATTACTCTTGAATAATGAAACAAATATTGCAGAAAAAAATAGAAACTCAAATCTTCATTTTGAAGCTCCTGATGAGAAGCATTCTTAAAGGGAAGTATTTAAGGTTCTCATTTATGTCACAGTCTCCACGAGATGTTTAGAATGATAAAGTGCCTTTTTTAAAAAATATTTTAGGGTTTTGCAAAATCAAATCGAAATGTAGGCAGTTCTTACGTTTTGAACAAGTTTATTAAAAGTAGAAAGATTAAATTCCTATAATACAGCATTTATTTCATTTAGAAACTATAGAAACTATGTGTCTTAAAATTATATTTATGTATATTTAGATAGGAACAAGAACGTTCTTTAAATCAATTTAAATAAAAATAATAGTTTATGGAAATAAAAATTCAGTTATAAAGAAACTCCAATCTTCAAGTTTGTAAACAATTTTCGAGAAATGGTGACAAATGCACCAAGTTTTAGTTATATTTGCAAAGTGCTTTTTGGAAGTTAAAGCTTGCCGGCTCCTATTATTTTTAAAAAACTTTTTTCCTGCAATATAATGTTAATCTTTATTAGAATTAACTCTTACCTGTTGAATATGTAATCCGTAATAAAAATAAATCCGTCCTCTGTGACTATGCTATTCCAGAAGGCATAATCCAGATTTCCCCAAAGCTGTGAATTACCGAACCACGTATCCACCAAGTTTTCTGAGTTCTATGCCGCAGTGACTGCTTCAAGAACAATCATACGACACATATCTCCCGATCACTTACTCTAATCACGACTGTCTTTTTTTCCTTGATGCTGCTACAAATCAAAGTTCCCTCATCAGCATACGACCATTGTATATCCTAGATGCAATCACTGGAGCACTATCCTCATCTAGAGTGGAAAAAGAAAGAAAAAAAAATTTCGGACGTGCCGGAAATCTCGACACAATGGCTTGGAGAGTCGTTTTGAATTTTCTCACGCGAGTCCCTCTAACAGGTGAGACGCCGAGGAGGGGAGAAGTGTGTATGTTCCTCCAGCGGAATATACCTGTTGACTGGTGTATCGGAGAGAACTACCACTTTCTTCGTTTAGCGAACCGGCTTTCTAGGGTTGCAATGCATGCCTTCGGGGGGAATCGCCAATCAGGCATTTGTTTTGCTTCGCCTTACATCGCACCGGGGCACGGTTCAGGTATCAGCAGCTTTATTTTGGTATCAATGAATAAAACGAGTACTTTTTGATCGCTGATGCACAACACTTGTTATAACGCAGTTATTGCCAACTGGAGGGCTATTGCCGAATCGTGGACTCCTAGATCATTCTAGAGGTACTTGTCAAAACTATTCACCCCCATCGGAGCAAGAGGATTATTATGATAAATTAAAGCGGTGGTTACCAAACTTTCCCTTACTGGAGACTTTTTCTAAGACATAAATAACACGGTGCATTCTCATTTTTCAGTTGTTAATATTTAAGCCAGTTATTAATAAACTACGGTAATAATAATGGAAGAGCATCTATCTTTATGATGAAACTTTCTCATTATTTTATAATCTTAATACAGCCTTGTATGACAACACAAATCTTATCTACTATCTAATCGGCAAATGTGTTCAGGGTAAATGCCTTCCAGCATTGGAAGTCCCCGCCAATTCAAATAATTGTATAGGTCAATGTGCGTTTTTTATATAGAAGGAGTGGGAGGTAGCTTTGCAACGTTTTTTCTTTGTCATAATATCACGCTAAACTCGTTTTAATTATTTCACATATTGATACTTGAAGCCTATTTTACAGTAAATGAGTACGCCATTGTTTCGTGTATAACAACAGGGAGGAAGCTCCAAGAGATGATATGTGAAAGAAAAAGCATAAAATACCACCCGGTTGTGCGCGGATGACTTATCCTTGCATCAAAGAAGATAGAGGTGACAAATAAAATATAAACAGTTAGTTCTAACGGACGAACTATGGGTCGTAGACAAAGGAATATAAAAATTTTCTTTTTCGGAATAGAAGCAGAAAATGTATGGAAGGTTATTTATTGTGTAAGAAAAGGCTAGAAATAAAATACGAACAGTCATAAAGAATGGCAACATGGCTCATAAACAAAGGAATATAACAGATTTTTTTTTTCCCAGAATAGAAATAGAAATACAATATGTATATACGTTTTATTAATGTGATATTTAAACAGCATATTTAAAGCCTACTAAAATTAGTATAGTTTATTTAATAACTCAGAATAGTTAACTTTTATTGGCATACAGGTAAATTTTTTGATTATCCTTGTGTTCTAGTTTTCTTGAAAACCCGTGCATTTTTTAAACACTAATACTCGGAACTTCCTTGTACTGCACTGCTTTTGCTTAGAAATCTGGGTAGATACACTGCTGGCCACCCAAATTGCAACACCAAGAAAGACAAGAGATATCACAACAAAATTTATTTTGTAGATAACATGTTGACCAAGTATCAAATGATTAAATTTATAGACTTCTGTGAAGTGTGGTTCCTGCCAAAATCAGTAGCCAGAGTAGCCGCCATTGTTGGAGATCACCGCTGCCACACGCCTCGGCATTGATTCAAAGAGACTTTGGATGAGTTCTTAGGGTACAGCAGACCAAGCAGCTTCCACACGTTACCAAAGTTGATCTGCTGTGGCAGCTGGGAATGGAATCTGGGTCAATCGTAGAGCAACCATGGACCACATGTTTTCTATCGGCGAAAGATCCGGAGAGCGAGGCGGCCAGGGAAGCAATTCAATCTGGCGATTGACGAAGAACCGTTGGACAATGCGTGCCACGTGTGGTCGCGCATTATCCTGTTGAAATATGGCTGTGGGCAAGACCTGAAGGTAAGGAAGGACAACTGGCTCCAACACCTCGGAGATGTAGCGCTGGCTGTTTAAAGTATCGGCAATGCGTACTAGAGGTGTGCGAGAGTGATATCCAATAAAGCCCCATGCCATAATACCCGGTGCAGGACCAGTGTGGCGGTGCATAACGCAGCTGTTCAGCATACTCTCTTCACGGTGTCTCCAGACTCGAATGCGACCATCGTGGTGTTGCAGACAGAAGCGTGACTCGTCAGTAAAGACAATTTCATTCCATTCTGCCGTCCATATCCTTGAGTCATCGCACCATTGGCGGCGGAGACGTCTGTGGTTCTGCGTTAAGGGTAGACAAAGCAATGGACGTCTTAAGGACAGACCACTCTGCTGTAAACGGCGTCGAATGGTACGCGCAGACACTGGATGATGCGTTACAGACTGCATGTGCTGTGCTATGGTTCGTGATGCGACTGAGCGATCCGTCACTGCCATGCGCACAATTTGCCTGTCATCACGTGAAGTGGTGCGCTGAGGTGGATGCGATCGAACACGCCGGTCCGTTGTACCCTCCTGCATCCAACGATCACATATCCGCATTACAGTTGTTTGGTTTCGTCCAACACGACTACCGATTTCCCTGAAAGATAATCCACAATCTCGGTAGGCCACTATCCTTCCTCTGTCGAACTCGGATACTTGATCAAAAGATGATCGCTGTTTTCGACGAGGCATAATTGATCGTATTTTTGGAAAAAAAACCACAAGAAAAACACAATTGCCGTACTTGAAATCGTCGAAATCTCCAAGCCTTAAATAGTGCTTTGAAGTGGCGCCACAGGCGCGTGTGATGTGCGTCTGCGCTGAAATTCTAATCATTTGCATATCTCAACCTCCGCTAATGCATGTTGTAAATTTCATGTTATTTGCATGTTTCCTTCAGGGTGTTGCATTTACAGTGGCCAGCAGTGTAGTTTTATAACCAAAAATAGGACAATTCTAAAGGACAAACTTCTAGTAATAAAGAAAATAAATAGATTAAGGACATTCGCAAAAGTGCTGTAAAAATTTCTCATGTTCAATTTTCGGAGTACTTATCTTAAATAAATGGATCTAGTTTGTAAAATAGTCTAGTTTACTAAAGACTTCAAAAATCTACTAAATCTCTTACAGCATACTCTTAAATAAACCGTAAAAGAAGTTAGTAATAGTGTTTTATTTTGAAAAAATAACACTTATCTACATATATAAAACAGTTCCGTGACTGACTCACTGACATACAAGGCACAGACCAAACTGCTGGACCTAAAGGGCTGAAATTTTGCATGGCGATTCTTCTTATAGTGTAGGGGTGCACTAAGAAAGATTTTTGAAAAATTCTTCTTAGATTATTTTAAATTAAATTTTTAAGCTGTTTTTGTAACATTCTTTAAAGTTTGCATTTAAAATAATAATTTGAGGGTTATAAAATTTATATCACGAGAAAGATCATATAAATTCCTTTAAAATGACATCTTTTTCGAATATTTACCAACATTTTCTGATTTTTGGTGAATTTTTGAAGATTAATTTTTAGAATTTAATTTATTAAATGCTGATCACGTGATTTCTTTTTCTAGTACTTTAAATAAATTTATCGTCACGTGCATAACATCTAAATAGACAAAAAAAATTTTTTTTTCTTGCTAATGCGGCAGACGATTGGACTATTTTGACGATTTTGTCTATAAAAATATCCCTCACGATTTTTTTATAAATATATATATATATATATATATATATATATATATATATATATATATATATATATATATATATTCATCAATTGTATACATTGATCGTCGTATTTATTATACATATATATATATATATATATATATATATATATATATATATATATATATATATATATATATATATATATATATATATACATACACACACACACACACGCACATATATATATATATATTGGTATTAATTGCATACATTGACCATTGTATTTAATTTGAATGTACTCCGTAGCGAAGTGCGGGTTTTCAGCTAGCTTTTTTCATAAAGTTGTTATAGTATTTGTTTATAATCTAGAAACACAGCAATTTATCCAGAGTAAAGTCTTCGATTCAATAAATAATTATGATAGAATTTTGATACATATTATCCAACAAAAACATTGATAAAAATAGCAATTTTCATCTCGAAAAATTGTGCTGTGGGTGATATTGTTTCTTTGCTATATTCTCCTCATACGGTCCACGTTTCATTTAGGATAAGTTTACAGTTAATATTTCCTCTCTCATAAAAGAGATAGTTCAAGAGTGGTGTAAATAATGCAGGAGTTTTTCTAATAACAATGAAATTTTATTCCTCGTTAATAAAAATAGGGAAATGAAAGACAGTTCTGTTTCCAAAACAATTCTTTAATATCCGTCATGCAGAATAACTGTAAATTTCATCATGCTCAAAAAATATTACATTTTTTACCTCATCATTTTTTAAAAAAACTTTTAACTAAATGAATCTATAATCCAGTTTCTAAAATAGCGACACAGTTTGAGAAGGGCCTCATCGTTGACGAAACCGAAATAATTTCTTGATTGAGTCCCCAGGGTCCTAGAACATATGTCTTAGAACTATTACTCTAGAAGCAAAAGTGGCTTACTATGCACCATTTTACTGGAGAGTAAATGGAAATTGGTATCTTAACCTTTTCCTTACGGGGTTATATATATATATATATATATATATATATATATAGATAGATAGATAGATAGATAGATAGAGAGAGAGAGAGGGACAGTGACATATATACATATACATATATACATATACTAGCTTTATATACCCGGCGTTGCACGGGTGTACCCTTAAAAAAGCTTACATGTATGATATATATATTTGTATTTTATGCCAATCGATACCCCTCTCCACTGGTCAGCATCCCATCAGCATATTATAATACCCCCCCCCCCCCATGCCGATGTCAACATTAAAATGTTTCTTTCAATTTTGATATCCCACTGGATCCCGGCCCTTCGAGGAGTTTGAGGGCTTTTCCGTAAACCCTTCTGAAAATTGCCGGTTTCATAAACAAAGAATTACCTGGCGTTGCCCAGGATAATAGAAATGAAGGGAGTTAACCTGAGCTCTAGAGGTATACGTACTAACAACTGAAATATATAGAATTCACACACACACACACACACACACACCCTTCCACACTTCATTTAATTAAGGTTGATCTCTCTCTTTTCCCCTACTACCAATTTCGTGTTCAAAATAGTGATATATAGGAAGTATAAATTATTGGATTGTTTCTAGCAATTTTTACAAAATCTAAAGCGAATGTCGAAAAATCGTGACATTGATCGTGTTTGTTACATTTAATCGTGTTTCTTACATTTTATATCAAGAATCTTATGGATATCTGTTTCCTTCTTTGAGATATGATGGAATATGTAAAAAACACGTAAAAACACGTTTAGCTCCCCTAACCCCCTTGGGGGCCGAATTTTGAAAAATCCTGAATTGGTTTTTAGGTATTGGTTTTTAGGTTCCTTACATTTTAAAGCAAGAATCTTATGGATATCTGTTTCTTTCTTTGAGATATGAGGGAATATGTGAAAAATACGTTTTGCCCCCTCCCCCCCATGGGGCCGAATTTTGAAAAATCCTGAATTGGTTTTTAGGTATTCATGTTCCTTACATTTTAAAGCAAGAATCTTATGGATATCTGTTTCTTTCTTTGAGATATGAGGGAATATGTGAAAAATACGTTTTGCCCCCTCCCCCCCATGGGGCCGAATTTTGAAAAATCCTGAATTGGTTTTTAGGTATTCATGTTCCTTACATTTTAAAGCAAGAATCTTATGGATATCTGTTTTTTTTCTCTGAGATATGAGAGAATATGGGAAAAACACGTTTTGCCCCCCCCCATGGGGGCCGAATTTTGTAAAATCCTGAAATTGATTTTTAGGTTTTCGTTTTCCTTTCATTTTAAATCAAGAAACTTATGGATATCAATTTCCCTCTTTGAGATATAAAGGAATATGTGATGAAACACGTAAAAACACGTTTAGCGAATTTTGAAAAATCCTGAAATATGTTTTTAGGTATTCATGTTCTCTACATTTTAAAGCAAGAATCTTATGGATATCAATTTTCTTCTTTGAGATATAAAGGAATATGTAAAAACACGTTTTGCTCCCCCTCCCCTCCTTGGGGGGCGAATTTTGAAAAATTCTGAAACTGATTTTTAGGTATTCGTCTTCCTTTCATTTTAAAGCAAGAATCTTATGGATATCCGTTTCCTACTTTCAGATATGAAGGTATATGCGAAAAACACGTTTAGCCCCTCCCCTTCCCCCTCCTTGGGGACGAATTTTGAAAAATCCTGAAATCGATTTTAGATAATCAAGTTCCTTACATTTTAAAGCAAGAATCTTATGGACATCTGTTTTATTTCTTTGAGATATGAGGGAATATGGGAAAAACACGTTTTAACCCCTCCCCCCATGGGGGTCGAATTTTGAAAAATCCTGAAATTTATTTTCAGGCATTCCTGTTCCTTTCATTTTAAAGCAAGAATCTTATGGATATCTGTTTTCTACTTCGAGATATGAAGGAATATGTGATGAAATACGTAAAAACACGTTTAGCCCCCTCCCCCCCTTGGGGGACGAATTTTGAAAAATCCTGAAATATGTTTTTAGGTATTCATGTTCTCTACATTTTAAAGCAAGAATCTTATGGATATCAATTTTCTTCTTTGAGATATGAAGGAATATGTAAAAAACATGTTTTGACCCCCTACCCCCCTTGGGGGGCGAATTTTGAAAAATCGCTTCTTAAATGACGCCTTCAGCACAAAAATAATAAGCTCCTAAAATTTGATATCTGTATCTCCAATAGTTTTTGCCGGGCGTTGATTCCTTTATATATATAGATAAAACACGTAAAAACACGTTTAGCCCCCCTCCTCCCCTTGGGGGCAGAATTTTAAAAAATACTTAAATCTGTTTTTAGGTATTACATTTTAAAGCAAGAATCTTATGGATATCAATTTTCTTCATTGAGATATGAAAGAATGTGTAAAAAACACGTTTTGCCCCCTCCCCCCCCCTTTGGGGGCCGAATTTTGAAAAATCCTGAAACTGGTTTTTAGGTATTCATGTTTCTTACATTTGAAAGCAAGAATCTTATGGATATCAATTTTATTCTTTGAGATATGAAGGAATATGTAAAAAACACGTTTTGCCTCCCTCCCCCTCTTGGAGGGCGAATTTTGAAAAATCGCTTCTGAAATGACGCCTTCAGCACAAAAGTAATAAGCTCCTAAAATTTGATATCTGTATCTCCAATAGTTTTTGCTCGGCGTTGATACGTGAATAAGTCAGGACTTCTTCCTTTATATATATAGATATTGTGGCGTCACGGTAAAAGTTTAAGGCTAGTCTCTGAGGCTTTCTTAAAAAAATACTCAACTAGTGGATCCATGCTAAAAAAGGGCAGAGTCCTAAATAAAATGCGGAGCCAATTTTTAAAACAGAAACTTAACAAGTAAATTTATTTACAAAAAAAATTAAACATTAGACACTTTCGACATTACTTAATTTACGTGCAGATTCACAATGTGCGCTCCAGGATTCATTCCGGCCCAAAAACACAGGAGCCTAAAAAAACCACGTCCACTCAGGGCGCATTCTAAGCAGCGTCTCTCGAAAAACAACACCAAGCCTCTCCTCTCGGCTGGAAAAATCGGGGTCCGTTTTCTTAGAATTCGCTTTCTCACCAAAACCGGGAGGGCCGGCAGATTATCGGTAATGAGAAACCGCTATGCCCGGGATTAGCTTTTAGGCCACAAATTCTTGCACGTGTTTAAAAACGGCGGGAACTGAAAAAATGCTACCCCGATAAACACACAGCTGTGTGTCGTGCACTCTGTGGGATCCTGGAAAAAAAAACCCATACTTCCAATACGCTACAATCAATATATATATATATATATATATGCCAAGAAATTAGTTGGAAAAGGAATAATTAAGTTAAAATTTAAAGGGGGGCTTCGGGATAATTTATTTCGTGGCATTAAACGTCACTGCTTTCAGATTTCAGCACGCGCTTCGTGTGAAATAGGAGGGAATTTCCCCGTTTCATTAGATAACCTTGATTCGCGTCTGTGGTTGGGCGAGCTATCTATTTTTAGAACAAGCACGAGCTTGCGAGGAGTGAAGCTGTTACGTAATTTCAGGATTGGGGAGGATTCTGGAACATGTCATAGACATCACAGGGCATGCGCGAAAGTTTTGCGCCTAAGTTTTAACAAAGGGTTTAGCAGAGAGCGGGATTAACATTTGGATTGAACGGTCACGCGTCGCGAGGGTGAGATGATTACTTGGAAGACTAAATTATGTGCGGATTGAATTCGAGGGTATTTAAATTAATTGTTGGAATAAATTTGTTGGATGTAATTAATTTGTAATCATTTACCACGGCCTACGTTTACTGACTGCAATATTATTAATAAGTATTAGGGAGTTTAAGAGAGATTTACGATATAAAGAGCACTCTTCGAGCCGGCATTTAGTCAGGCTCGTCATATATATATATATATATATATATATATAGATAGATAGATAGAGAGAGAGAGAGAGAGGGACAGTGACATATATACATATACATCTACACACACACACACACATATATACAGTGGACGCTCGTTAATTCGAACTCGGTTAATTCGAACTTTCGGTTAATTCGAACTAATCCAAAAGCCCCAAAAAACTTGTATTGGAGTTAATGTTAAAAATATCTCATTAATTCGAACTAAATTGCTATCACTTCGGTTAATTCGAACTAAAAATTTGACAAAAAAAATTCTTTTTCCTCGTTTAATAGAGAAAATACACACTGTATTTATTATTTTGTGTGTCAAAATTTATTTTCTGTGGAAAGATGCCCATGCCTGCATTCCTAGACTATTGCATGTCCGCTAAACGTTAGTAGCTATTGTCCTTCTTATTAGTGCTAAACGGAAAAAAGCAATTTTCCTTTATTTGGATCGATTTTCTTAGAATTTCAGAAAAACTAGTCTTTACCATAGATTCTAGGGAGCTGCGTCAGTTATAACTGCAGTGCAGACAAGTTAATGGGGTCTAGTTTTTCTTCCTCATTGTGTGGTGTGAACGTGTAAAAATTCAGGATGTCTACACGTGGAAAGTACAAAACCCTAACTTTGAAGACAAAGGTAGAAATTTTAAAGAAACTAGAGAATGGCTAATGTAAATCAAAATTAATAGCTGACTATAGAATTTTAAAAAATGTCTTGTCAACTAATTTGAAAAACAAGGAGTCAATTTTAGATTCATGGGAAAAACAAAAATTTGGTAGAGGAAGGAAACGCATAGGAAATGCGTCCCAAGAAGTTCTAGAAAAAGCTCTACTGCTATGGTTCCAGGATGTTAGATCTCGAAATTTTCCGACAAATGGACCCCTAGTGCTGACGAAGGCTGATGAATAGGCAATTCGAATGGGTATTGAAGATTTTAAATGCAGTGATGGATGGTTTTCTCGATTTAAGTCAAGGCACAATATTTCTCATCTCTGTATGTGGCCAAAACTCTGATGTAATCGAAGACGTATGCACTAATTTCGGTAGGAAACTGCCAGGGCTTTTCTCTACTTACCTGCCGAAAGATATTTCTAATGCGGCCATAATGGTCAAAGCCATAATGGAATCTATTAAAACTCTGAAAGCATTTATTTAGATGGAACCTTCCTCTGAAAATGAATTGAAATGTTTACTTCAAATCGAGAAGCTGGCTGAACAATGTAGGCATCATAAACAGAACCAAACATCCATTTTACAGTTTATCCCTAAAGTGTAATTCTTATTTTTAATAAAAGTTTACTTATCATCTGCTTCATTTTATGATTAAGGTAAGTCTGTATTGCTTTTTAATATGTTTAACTTTAGATAACATAGTATAATATATTTTCTGAGGTTATACATACTAGGAGAGTTTCTTCTTCAGTGATACACATTTAAAGTTATATATTTTCTCTTAACATCGGATAATTCGAACTTCGGATAATTCAAACATTTTTCTGAGAACTTTCGAGTTCGAATTAACGAGCGTCCACTGTATATATATATATATATATATATATATATATATATATATATATATATATATATATATATACCCTTAATGGTCGTTCTTACAAAGAGGGTATGGAATTTCCCGTTCTAAAGGGGGAATCGAAAAAATGGGCCCCGTAAGCTAAGGGTTAATTTCGTTTAAAAAGG
This sequence comes from Dolomedes plantarius, assembly GCA_907164885.2. Classification (NCBI taxonomy): domain Eukaryota; kingdom Metazoa; phylum Arthropoda; class Arachnida; order Araneae; family Dolomedidae; genus Dolomedes; species Dolomedes plantarius. Next base: position 49,615,938 of record OU015500.1, on the reverse strand, counting down.
TTGGTTTGGTTTGGAGTGCTACGGTCACTTTTTGCTACACGAGGGCTAATTTGACCGGGACCTACAGTTTATAGCCGATTCCGAACGGCTACAAACATCCATGCGATCTGAACCGAGTGCCAGCGCCCTAGCCATTCGACCATCAACTGGCTCGGTTAAAAAGGATAGTCCACGTTGCCATCACTCCTAAAAAATTGTGTATAAAATACATGCATTTATTACAATACTATCTTTACTCACGCAAGATCTTATTTTTTTTAAAATTGTAATTATGTTATTTCCTTACTTACAAGTGCTAGTCAGAAAAAAAAAGAAAATTAAGTTTTAAATAGTATGCCATTAGTTTTATAATCCCGGCAGATTTCCTTAGCTTTAATATAGGCCAATCGTTTTTGATGTTCCAGGAGATACAATGCATCGTTTTGCATGAGATATATAATGCATCGAACTTTTACTTAGTATCATGCAGAAATCTTTTCACTGGCCTATAATCTAGTTGCGAATCTCCGAGAAATTCGTGCTAAAGTTTTTCCCCCTCTCAATGTAATTTCCCAATATATATTCGGAAAGAAGATTTTTCTTTTTATATAAATGAAAAAAAAAAAGTCATTTCAAATAAAATTTTCCAAAGAGCGTTGTTGTTATGAAGACAGGGAAGCTCTTTGCAGGAGTAAATAGGATTTTCTTATTTCTTTTTCTCGTTTAGTGTTAACTACAACTTTGACGATATAGAAGGATAATTTTAAAATAATTTCTTCATATTATATTTAGAAGTGTAATCACGTTTGAATCTCGTTTATAGTAGGAGAAGGAATTGTTCAAGATTTTCCTCTTCCACATTTCCTTTTAAATGGAACAGAAATTGAAGAGAAAAAAAGGCGAAGAAAATATAATAAATCAGAGTCATTTCCTTCTCGAAAAAAATTTTTTTCGTTTGAAAGTCATAATTTTTGCCTTTAATACAAATCACTTTTGAGTTGAGTGGTTTCTAATTTGTTGAATAAAATTACCTAGAAAATAAATCATTCTTTGTGGAATGACCAAGGAACAATTGTGAAGATTTGTTTATCTTCTTAAAAATACAACTTGATTGAGATACCACCCTTTCCTTAACTTCGTTACTCTGTTCCTTAACTTCGGTGCAGTTTAATTAATTTTAAAAGGGAAAATGTTTTCGTTTATATGTATTAATATGAATGAAAGATGTATTACTGTGAATAAGATGTGGCTCACACGATTTTAACCGTATCATCTATGCTTTGAATGGCATGTCTTTTATTTCAATGCACAAAGTAATATAACACCGGGAAAGAAAATAAACAGTTTGGCATTCGTACTAATACATTTAAAAATTATTATGACGTTATCGCTAATGAATCCTTAATGTAAAAAGAGTAGTTAAATCTATTGAACTCATTATTTTTTAAAAGAAATTAATTTCTTTATTGGAGTCTAAAAGCACATTTTTAAGGTCACATTTATTTGAAAATTTGGGATGGAAAAGGGATTATACCCTTATATCCCGAGTTACAGTATTTTTTTTCCATACAGAAACAGAAAAACTTCTAGCATAGATTTTGTTCCTTAATATATACTGCTTGAAATTTAGCGATTCCTGTACCTCTCATTTCAACAAATATAATCCCCCCCCCCTTTATTCCCATTCTGTTGTTTCCTATTTCCGCAATATTTTATTTTAGTTTATTTTTTTCTCTATAGACATACATTTTTTCTATTATTTTAGACCAGTGTGTAATTAGATTTTCATCAAAATCTAATTACACACAGGTCTGTGGCGACCTTGTGGTACAGGGCGCTGGCTTTCGGTGCTGAGGGTGCTCGGCTGTTGGACTCTTCCTTGGGACAAATGCCGATATTTGGCGAAAAATGGGGGATGTTTGGTGACAATCTCTTCCTCTCTCGTTGACCTTCGCTTTAACGTTCCACCCCTCATCAAAAAAAAAAACTCTCCCCGAGTGACAAGTTTCTCAGGGATCTTCTCTTCAGAGGTGACCAGTACTGTTCTCGAACGCACCAGTACTGTTCGTTATGCGCTGGCGCGTTGTCTTAATGCAGAATCCACGAGTCGTTGTTCCACAGATCTGGACTTTTCTTCCTTATCCTTCCTCTCAGCTTGGTCAGGACCTCAATATGGTACTTCTGCTCAACGTTCGTCATGTCTGACATCCGAATACTCAAACGTCGGTCTTTAAGCACAATTTTCATTAATTTTCTGAATGTTTTCATCAATTCTTGATGTCACAGGTCGACCACAACGTTCATCACCTTCAACCTCATCCCGATCTTCCAAAAATCGTTTGTGCCATTCAAAAACTGTAGTTCGTGACATACAATTATCGCCCTTTAGCAGTTGAAAACGTTCAGTTGCAGCTTTTTTTTTTAAACTTCACGAGCAATTTGAGCATTAATACGCTGCTCGATTTTCAAGCTTTTCATGATCGCGGCACTCCGACACGACAACGTCGTACTCAAGCAACGATAAAGAAAAAAAAAACTAGATAGAGAGACGAAATAAGGGACTACTTGCACCGGAAGCATCAAGGTCATAAACATTTCATTCCCACTCCCCCACACTAGGCCAAACGGCTAAGACATGCGCAGTCCGGTTATTTAATTATCACACCTCGTGCACGAATCTCAAACTAAAGAACATTACAGGCCGTTTCCAGATGAAAAACAGGAAATATTTTGTAAGTTTAGTATTTATTATAATAATGCCCTTGTTGAATCACAATATTTTTAGCTCATACAAAATCTATAGTTCTGTTTTAAAGGTCAGTTTTTGATAACCTGTGTTATACACTCTCCCGTGCCCACCTGTGTATAAAGTAATTCAGAAAACCGAGGTTTCAGTATACTTTTAAAAGCAAGTCGACAATCAGTTAGCGACTTTTCCCACTGATTCCAATTTAATCATCTAACTCAAAACTCATCTTTTTCAACTTGCAGGAATTTTTCAGGCATACCATATTAAATGAGAGAAATGTAATCATCATACTTAACGAAGAATTATAAAATATTGTTCACAAAGAATAATCTATCTGTTTATTGACCAAGGCCAAGAAAAGGAGCCATTCGAGCCATCATCAAGTCCTGCTCGCGTTGACGTCACTTACCACCATTCCTTTTGTTACGAAGTTCATCAGCTGCTCTGTGATATTATTAAACAATTTGAGAACATCATGTAACGCAGGAAACAAAGGGAGACCCCGCAAATAGCAACATAACACTGTAGGCAATAATTCATTGAGGCTGACTTTGCCCTTTTATATTTCTTCATACGATTGAGCGATAGCTGAGTTGATTCACTCTCGTCTCTACAGAGACAAAAGAACTCATTTATAGCTCCCGAACCCTCCGCTGTTATTAGCGCATACCAATATCGGGAATAAAGGGCCAGTTATAGACCCAAACTCTCCAATTGTGTTCACGTGCTCATCGTCTCCGATATGCTATCTTGGGATCAGTCGTTAAAATTATGCAATTGGGAACGAGTTTGATGAAGCTTGTCAAAGTTTCGTCCTCTACCTGGTTGGTAATGAATCCTGGAGGACAAATTAGCATTCATGATTCCAGCCGTGATTAATGGGAGATGAATAAATAGCGCACTTTATGCATTCATTTTTATTTTGGGTTGCACACTGAAAAGTGGAAGACAGGTTCTCCAACATGTTTATTTCATACATATACGGTACGATCATATTGAATCTGAAAAATCTTAAGATGCTAACCCTCAGCATTTGATGGACTTTTATGATTTAAGGTGACTGCCTACGTTGAAAATGTCACTTTTTTATTATTTTGGTCAATTTAATTTTTTGCAAGAATCGTGTAATTCAATCTTTTCTCTTTACAAAACTGTTTTGATTTTCATTCTACATCAATTAGAAGAAGAGTTATAGCTATTTTTAAAAAAAAATCTTCTTTTAAAAATTTAAGTGACAAACAACTTTAAATGCATTTTTCTCAGAATTATGTCTTTTAGCACAAATCTCTACGGTTATCATGATATCTCACATAATAATGTATATAATTTGATAAAAATTTTCAGGAAATGTTTTCAATGCTATTGTTAATGAAATGACGCACAATAATTGGTGTATAATAAATAGTTTTTTATTTGGGGGCTGTTTTTATAAGGAAAGGAATGACGAATCGGGGAAAATTTTCATATTAGAACATAAAATTACGTGTATTATTTTTGAATTTTAAAATTTCTCTTAGATTGTAGGTCATTTTGAAGATAACTGTCATATGTATCATGTGTGTGCAGGAAATTAAAATAGTAGCATTAGGATTTTGTGCAGAGTGATAGGCGTTTTAGCTAAATTTCATTAAAAATTACTTCAAATTGACCAATTTGTAAAAAAAGTATGCTATTTACAGGTAAGTTTTTGCTCCTTTTTTAAAATTTTTAGTGATATTTTACCATAAAAGACCAAAAAAGAATTAAAAAATTATTTTTTTTAAAAATTGACTCCGAACGTAGGCTTAAAACATTAACAGAAGGAAAAACTAAAACAGTTATAGATCTATCTTCTTCATTAGCTAAACAAACTTTGCAGTTAAAACTATAAATTGTTTAACAAAATTTTAAAAATTCAATTAAAAACCTAACAGTGAAAAATAGCATTTTAAAACCCATAGTAGAATAAAGTTCTTTAATATGCTCTATTTTATTACGTTATTGTCCACTACAAGTACCTGGTGAGGACTAAAATTTGCAGTTAATATATTCATAGTTGGTGTCAATGTAATATCAAAGCTGCAGAAAGAAAAAGCCTTCCGAAATTTCCAATAGTTTGGATATTTAAAGAAAAAAAGAACCTCAAGGGAACAAAAAGGCAATTGTTGAGAGATTTCAAAGAGCATTAATTTAAACCGTGCGAGCAGTTTGTAGATTCTATATTATAAATAGGAAAGAGAAGATAATGCAACCATGTAAGGAAACATAATTAGGTGAGAAGTAAAGAAGTCGTGAAAAGAAGTAGTAAGAAGTTGTTCGTATCTTAAAGTTTTTTTTTTTTCCATTCCGTAATATTATTCACCATTGTTGACCCATTTATTTTCTGTTTTTCACGAAGTGTTCTTAAAAAGAAAATATCCCGCTTGATTTCTGGTTGTCTGTTAGATATATTCCTTCATAATTTTTAGAAAACGACTCACAGTATTAGTTCCCTTTTGCGAACAGGCAGTCTCGTGTTACCACGAAGCCAAATGAATGCAGAGCACGATTGGAAAATAAAATAAAAAGAAACGCTAGGCCCAACATTGCGTTCTATTGTAGCAAAGATGTACGTGACGTCGTCTTCTGCACATCTGCCAAAAACAGAATGGTGGTGCACGCATATACTTCTATTTTTATTTTTATTTTTTAATTAATGGTTGCCGTTTTATGAAATTACTGTATCAAGACTGTACCCAAATGTAGCACTTAAATAAATTTAATTAAAAAAAATTTCAAAGTAAAAATTTTTGTTTTAAAAAATTTATTTAATCCATATATATAAAACAGTTCAGTAACTGATTGACTGACTGACTGACAGACAACGCACAAACCAAACCGCTGGACCTAAAGGACTGAAATTTTGCATGGCGATTCTTCTTATAATGTAGGGGTCCACTAAGAAAGATTTTTGAAAAATTCTTCTTAGATTTTTGAAAATTAAATTTTTAAGCTGTTTTAGTAAATTTTTAAGTTTGCATTTAGAAGAATAATTTGGGGGCTTATAAAATTTATATCACGAGAAAGATCATAAAAATTCCTTTAAAATAAAATCTTTTTCGAATCTTTACCTCCATTTTTGGTGAATTTTTAAAGATTAATTTTTAGAATTTAATTTATTGAATGCTGATCACGTGATTTCTTTTCCTGGTACTTTAAATTAATTTATCGTCACGTGCATAACAACGAAATAGACAAAAAATATTTTTTTTCTTGCTAATGCGGCAGACGATTGGAAATTATCCAAAAAAATATTAAAGTACAGTAAAAGATATGTTCCTCAAACTGTACTATATTAACTGTACTACATTCTTCAGTATGTTCTATTAGATTTAATTTGAATATTTTCTTCTACATTATTTTGTCTATAGAAATATCCGGTACGATTTTTTTATAAATATATTTTTTCGTTTTCTTTACATCAATTGCATACATTGATCGTTGTATTTATTATAAATATATTTATACATATTTTTGGCATTAATTGCATACATTGACCGTCGTATTTAATTTGAATGTACTCCGTAGGGAAGTACGGGTTTACAGCTAATAAAATTATAAACAAATGCAGAGGTTATACAATGAAAAAAATTATGAAAGAAGCAATTTCGGTTTTTTTTTTTTTTTATTTTTATTTTATTTTTTTTTTTTTTTGCATAATAAACAGAAATATGTTTTTCATGGCAAAAAAATTCCTTGTAGTTTTTCTGGTTTATCAATAACCGACTGATCAACATACAGATGAAAAACGGAATCTGACTAGACATTTCTTTCTATTAAATGTTCCCCGGTTTTTTTTTTCCTCTCTTTTTGTTACCGGACCGGAATTCGGAAGAGAGTGGGTCCGATTCCTTCAGGCTGCAAGGCAGTTGCCATTTGGATTCGCTCAACTCAATGTTAAACTGTGGAGAAATTTTTTCCCAAAGATTTTTTTTTTACAAATTGTACTCCGTAGTAGTGAAATAAGTTCTTTTTTTTCGGGTATCTTTTTCATTCTTTAGATGAAACGCAAATAATATTTTTAAATTTTAATTACGAAAGAACTTTAATTTTGGCAACACTGTTGTAAAACCCTCACGCAGCAGAACCCAGGAAAGCAGCTTACACCACACGTACGTCACACAGTGGCGTAGCACAGGGGGGGGGGGCAAGGGGGTCTATCATGCCCCGGGCGCCACTCGCAGAGGGGCGCCAATGTAAGATTCATATATTATATTACTATATGTTTTCGAGGTGGATGCCAATATAAGGTCTATATATTATATTACTATATGTTTTTCAGGGGAGGGCCCCAATATAAGGTCTATATATTATATTACTATATGTTTTTCGGGGAGGGCGCCAATATAAGGTATATATATTATATTACTATATTATTTTGTGGGGGGGCGCCAATATAAGGTCTATATATTATATTACTATATGTTTTTAGGGGAGGGCACCAACATAAGGTCTATATATTATGTTACTATATATTTTCCGAGGGGGAGTGGCAATATAAGGTCTATATATTATGTTATTATATGTTTATCGAGGGCTCCAATATAGGGTCTATATATTATATTACTATATGTTTTTCAGGGGGGGGGGGGCGCCACAAAGGTATCGTGCCCCGGGCGCCAGTTATGCTCGCTACGCCACTGACGTCACATACCTGGATATGCCACACATACCTCCCTTTAGAGTGTAGGGATGCGACATCGACAACAAAACATCGATGTTTTGAAACATGGATATTCAATATTAAAACATCGATGCCAATAAAACATCGATGTTTTTGAACATCCATTCTTTAAAACTGGTTTAGTAACGGTACTTTTGGGAGGTATCTTAATATTAATCAACGTTAACTACAATATATAAAACCAGAACAAAACAAAAACTTAAATGGCCGCTATCATGTTTATACTATTTATAGAATGAAACCCCATGGAAGGTTCTTGAGTGTCGAAAACATTCCAAGCGGTCTGATTGGTTCATTGGTTGTTAATTACCATTTGTCTCATTGCTAGGGGATCGTTTCCCCTTTTCTATTCGTCGTTTTCAGAATTCAGACTTGCATTTACTGCGTGTGAAAATTATGCCACGTGTTTTTTTTATTATGGTACTTTTTCATTAAAAAAACCCACTAAGACAACGCAAAACATCGAGCACAACACATCGACGTTTTAAAAAAAATCGACTTCAATAAATCAACGTTTAGAACATTGAGGTTTTTATCAAAACATCGATGTTTTGAAAACATCGCCATCGATGTCGCATCCCTATTAGAGAGAGGGAAAAAAAAGACCTAATGAGCGTAGAGATGAGGCCCTTAATATATATATATATAAAACAGTTCCGTAACTGACTCACTGACATACAACACACAGACCAAACCGCTGGACCTAAAGGGCTGAAATTTTGCATGGCGATTCTTCTTATGGTGTAGGGGTGCACTAAGAAAGATTTTTGAAAAATTCTTCTTAGATTTTTTTAAACTAAATTTTTAAGCTGTTTTTGTAACTTTTTTTAAGTTTGCATTTAAAATAATAATTTGAGGGTTATAAAATTTATATCACGAGAAAGATCCTAAAAATTCCTTTAAAATGAAATCTTTTTCGAACCTTTATCTCAATTTTCTGATTTTTGGAGAATTTTTAAAGATTAATTTTTAGAATTTATTAAATGCTGATCACGTGATTTCTTTTTCTGGTACTTTAAATAAATTTATCGTCACGTGCATGACAACTAAATAGACAAAAAATATTCTTTTTCTTTCTAATGCAGCAGACGATTGGATATTATCCAAAAAAAATAAATATCCCTTTCGATTTATATATATATATATTTTACATCAATTGTATACACTGATCGTCGTATTTATTATAAATATATTTATATATATTTTGGCATTAATTGCATACATTGACCGTTGTATTTAATTTGACTGTACCCCGTAGCGAAGTGCGGGTTGTCAGCTAGTATTTCATATAACATAATAGCGCAGAAAAATCTAAAGGAATTGTAATATATCGGGTGCTAAAATACTGATCCCGAATGAAAAATATCTCTTTTACTATCATAAAATCAGAAGAAATTCTGAGTATTTCCGACCAGATGGTTGTAATTACATTCATAAAAAATCAACATGCAATTTGCTATCATGGATTTATATCACACTGGATTTTATCTCATGAAGAAATAGGATACTGAATAGGCCAAGAAGCTAGCAAGAAATTGTCGTGTGTAGGATTTATTTATGATGCTAAGGGGTGGGAGCATAGTTGATCTATTTAACAGTGAGATCACGAGTAGGGAAGAATCGGGGACAGCCTATTAAAGCGAAGCGCGAAAACAAAGTGAAAAGAACATTGAACTGTGTGTATTTGGAAACATCGACATGCTTAATTCTTTGTTAATAAGCTTTTCAAAAGAACAGGAGTACCTTAGTGTGCGATATGCACAATAAAACATTAATTGTGATTTTATAAGGTGATTGAAAGTGTGTGCACAGAGCTAATAACTTTTTAAAACATATAAAGATATGGTAATATATTTATTAACAGAGTGACGTAACAGTTGAAGGAAAGATTATCTTTTAATGTAATAACGTAACATGATATCCACTAAAAGAAATGAGAGCCTTTAACAACTTCTTAATCCTTGTTGAAGCCACTATAGAGAGATAACCAAAACAAAGTATACATAATGAATTTAACTAAATACAGTCGAGCCTCAATATATCGAAGTAGCAAATTGCAGGGAAAAAATCGATATATAGAAATTTTTATATATAGAATTGAGCTTAGTTTTATCAAAATTCTCCTAAAATAATTTCGTATACGAAACTCCATTTCTAATTTATATGCGAATCCCATTAAATGAAAGTTAATAACTAAAAGTGAATTAATATGAAAGATTTATTGAGTACTACATATCTTTAAAAAAACAATAATGCAGACAGTGGTTACAATGATCACAGTTACATTCTTTAAAAAAAAACTACGAATATCTTGCTGAACAGCCAGTTTTGCAGAAAGTTCAAAGAAATGTTCGTATTTATTCAGTCCACTAAAAACTTCCTCAGGGACATTTTCCGCGAATTGAAGTCCACGACGTATTGTTTCAAATGCCAAAAATTGGGAGATTTTATTCTAACGTGGAATAAAATCGCCCAATTTGTCTTGAAAAAAATTTCGATATATAGAGATTTTTTCGATATATAGAAAAAAATTTTCTATGTAATGAACATGGAGATTCGCTAAGAGTTCGATATATAGAATATTTCGATATAGGGAAGTTCGATATATGGAAGTTCGACTGTATTTACTTTAGTTTTGAAATTCAGTTAACAATATCAATTAGCAACAAAGTAATTCTAAATTTCCCGCATATACCCTTGTTATCATTCATTGTCTCAAAGAAGCCGCACTATATTTAAACATATATAAATAGGGTGGGCAAAAAATTCGTAAAAACTTTAAAAATTTATAAAAAAGGAAGAAATCATGATAAAGAAGTGCGGTTTGCAAGAAAAGGCTCACAAGGAAGTCGGATTTTTCCAGCAGCCAAAAAAAAAAAAAAAAGTTTAAAAAGTTATAAAAGTTTAGAGATTCAGCAGAATTACGCAAATCAATCTTGCAATAAAAGACCGTGATACACGAGGATTTGGAGGATCGGCCACGAAGTGAAAGACCCTCGTTAGCAGAGGGCCGCATTACTAAGGTGGAAACCGTTATGAATAATATGGCGGCGGAATCGTCCACGAGGAGTAGTAGTGCTCGCAAAGCTGGACCAGTGACTCTACCAATGACTTTTTTTAATATTTATTTTGCTGCTAAAAAAAATCCGACTTCCCTGTGAGCCTTTTCTTGCAAACTGCACTTCTTTATCATAATGACTTCCTTTTTTATGAATTTTTAAAGTTTTACGAACTTTTGGCTCACCCGGTATATATATATATATATATATATATATATATATATATATATATATATATATAATGATTTTTTTTAGCTCTTTATCTAATGTCATGTGTTTAGTAAGTCTGCTTTATGTAGTTTGGTATAAGGTAGCCAATTGAAAATAAGTACAAATGAATAGGTCTAGCTGTAACTGACGTTTAAATCTTTTAGTAAAATATTGAAAAACTTTTCAAAATGCAATACACAATTTGATTGTTAATAATATATAATGGCCATATATTTTATTTATTCGTATCAACTGAAGAATTTTTTTTTTCTGTAGAAAAGACCTTTTTATTTTCACTGCTAAGTCGGGACTTATCTGTTTTAACGTTACCCAATAAATTTAGAGATCAAAATCATTGTTAAATACTATCAATATTCTCCAAGCGTAAGAAAAATGAATCTCATAGAGATACTTTAGAAATGAAATTGAGTTTTATCATATTTCCGTTTGTATTGTTTAAACAATTTTGTCAGTTGAATAACGCGTATGCCCTTACGCGCATTTCACTTAATAATGTTTGCAGATTTGAGTTAAATAATTTTTTTCTTAAACATTCTTAGATTTTCAATACTTATGCCATGAGATCATTACCTGCAATTGATGTAAGGTGTTTAAACAAAGTAAGCAGCAAATCAAGAAAAATGGAAATTCCCTACAGAGAATGTGTATCAAGTCGAGCGCTTGAGCTAGTGCATAGACTTTATTTCTACATCACAAAATTATAAAATGGTATTTAAGTAAAAAGCCGTAGAAGTTAGAACAGTAACTTTTCATCCTGTACAGTAAAACCTCGTTTATCCGGACTAACAGAGACCATAGGCAATCCGAATAATCCGGGTAATATGGGTAAAAAGCAAATCAAAACCCTTAAGCAGACTTACCGATTATCACGATAAAAAGCTATGTTTTGTAAAAAAAATTATATAGTAATGTTTCCAAGACATTAAAAAATATAAAAATAACTTTTCACATCATTTCTTAACAAAGAAGTGGTAAGTCTAGAAAAGCTTTCTTAAACTCAACAAAAAACCTTTTATTACAATAATTTATTGTACGATGTATGCAGGAACTGTACATTGAATCAAACCAAAAAGCGAATATTTGGCGTACTTGTAGTTACGTTCTTTCTATCATAGTTAAAAATTATTATCTAATGTGAACACTAAATAAAAATGATATCTAAAAATTTGATCCGGATTATCCGGAGATCCGGATAAACGAGGGTTGGATAAACGAGGTTTTACTGTATTTGGAACCACTTAAAGATATTTACAACTTCAAAAAGCACTCCTTTACTTTTTGCATTTAATAAAGGAAATCCACTTAATAATATTTTATTTATTTCATATTTTTATTTATTTCATATTTCATCATTTTTATTATCAATTACTAATATTGTATTTCTGTATTTCCTGAAGTTCAGAATTTAAAGAAATGTTATATCACATTTATCTAAATGAATATTCAAAGAATATTTTTCATCAATTTATCTTATTTCAGTGAAAAAATATTGTTCGATATCATTCTTTGGATACATTAAATAACAAGACTAAAAACTAAATATTGCCATGAATAATTCTTTTTCCAGTACTTAATGGAAAACAATCCTTTAGTATTGTCAGATAAATTAATGTTCTTAAATAAATGGTTTTATTAGATATTAAATAAAACACCTTCCAGTTAGCTTAATTTCATGCAGGGAGTTGTATCTTCAAGGAGTAACTATTCCAAACTTGATTTTTTTTCTTAAAAATTTTCCTGTGTAAGAAAAAATAAGATGTTATTATGTCTTCATTTTTATATTCCTTAATTTTTAATGTGTCCATTACCCGAAAAATCCTCTCTCGTGCCCTTACATTTTTTCAGTGTGGCTGATATTAGTTGAATCATAGATACATAGATGGCAGCACTAAAGCACTGATTGCGTTCCTGAGTTTTTGAGTAGCTCAATGTAACGAGTTCAGATGTAAACCAGATCATCATCCATTAGCTAGATTAAATGCGATGATATCTCAGCCATCGAATTTCGAAGCGGACTGCCAATTGAAGATAATAATAAGATTTGCCGAGACGAAATTTTCTTAATGCATTTATCGTTTTGGGGACAAAAATAAAAAATAAAATTTAGGAATCACCTTATTCTATTGCAGTTAAATCATTTTATAATCGATAAAAAAATGTGAAGTCGTTATATTCATTATCTCTTTTATGTATTCACATGAAATGGAAAGTGTTAGTAAATATATGTTATATATAAAATATCGGTTAAGTTCACAAAACAATAAGTGGAGACAAGTGATAAAATAATATACATGTTTATTTTAAAATTCCTGTGTAAATGTAAATTCAAATAAACATTGTAGTAGAACATATCGATTCCTTAGATCACAAACGTGGTATATCCATTTGTTCGAAACGTCGCAGTGTGGAGTCATGATCAGGAAAACGAAAAGAATATCGATGAAAATGGTGCTTAATTAAATGGAATTATTTTTACTTTTTTCTTTACTTTTTTTTCTCTACTATTTTTAAAACTTTATTTATAAATAATTACATAGCTATCTTATTTTACTTTATTATTACACTTTTTTTTGCCAAAATTAGAGTACGTTATTTTCTTTTTACCTTGAAATCCAAAGCTACAAACAATAATGAATTATTTTTTTTTGAAGCAGTCAAGTTTTCAGAAAATGAAGTTTAGTAATAACTTAATATTAGGTACTAAATTGTAGTCCATGTCCAATTTGAACAACTGATATCCGGCTCGAAGGTACTATGTCTTACGTATTTTATTCTACCATGAATAAATCGAAAAGTGGTTCAAGAATTAGAAAAGTTTTTTATTAGTTTTACAAAGGTTACAGACCGTAAAATTAGTTAATATCAAAAGACATTGAGCTGCATTACTGGAGTAATGCACGTATCAAAACTTTACGTGCAGCCATACCATGTGTTACCATAAAACCTTTACGTGTTACCATAAATTAGTAAATATCAAAAGAGATTGTGCTGCATTACTGCCACGTGTTACCATAAATTAGTAAATATCAAAAGACACTGAGCTGTACTACTGCCATGTGTTACCATAAAATTAGTAAACGTGTTACCATAAAACCTTTACGTGTTACCATAAAATTAGTAAATATCAAAAGACATTGAGCTTGTGAAGAATCCATGATTCTTCCAATTTAGAGCAAAACCCTCTCATTTAATTCACGTTCCAGCAGAAGGCTCAACAATGGGGTCCAGAGGCGAAGTAGACGGACAACAGAAGCGACTAGACAAAGAGCTCCCGACATAAAAATAGTTCAATACCTAAACTCCAAAACCTCTCAACTGAAAAATTACAAATTGTACAGGAGGGCCAAAAAAATTTTAACAAATAATTCACAGCTGTAGAAAAATAAGTCACAAATAAGTCACAGCTATTCATAAAAATGCCTTTAGAATGCATTTAACACTATTTATTGAGTTTTCTTATGAATCAACTAGCTTAATACCCGTGCTTTGCTGCGGAGTACATTCAAATTAAATGCAACGGTCAATGTCTGCAATTAATGCCAATACATACACACACACACACATATATATAATATATATATATATATATATATATATATATATATATATATGTATATATATATATATATATATATATATATATATATATATATATATATATATATATATATATATATATATATATATATATATATAGATAGATAGATAGATAGATAGATAGATATATAATCGTAACGGATATTTTTATAGACAAAATAATGTAGAATAAAATATTGAAATAAAATACAACGGTCAATGTATGCGATTAATTTGTATGTTTAATATCCATAAAACATACTAATTTGAATTTAATTCTTAAAAACCTTCCATCTCAATTAGTATAGTGGTTAAATTTGATCTTTTACAGCATTTTAATTTTTTTTTGCCAATTTATTTCGTTTTTATGCACGTGACGCAAAATTAATTTGAAGTATCACAAAAAGAAAAGAAAGCACGTGATTAGCATTTAATAAATTAAATTTTAAAAATTAGTCTTTAAAAATTTACCTAAAATGAGAAAATGGACTTAAAGATTCGAAAAATTTCATTTTAAAGGAATTTTTATGATCTTTCTTGCGATATAAATTTTATAATCCTCAGATTATTAATTTAAATGCAAATTTTAAAGAATGTTACAAAAACAGCTTAAAAATTTTATTTTTAAAAATCTAAGAAGAATTTTTCAAAAATCTTTCTTATTGCATCCCTACACTATAAGATGAATCGCCATGCAAAATTTCAGCTCTTTAGGTCCAGTGGTCTGTGGGTTATCTGCCAGTCAGTCAGTCTGTTACGGAACTGTTTTATGTATATAGATTGATGGAAGCAGCTGTGGGTTATCGTATTCCCACATAAAATGAAAACAGCAAAAAAATAGTAGTGTAGAGGTTTATGAGTTTGGGTATCGTAATGTAACTAAAATCACTAATATTTGGAATTTTAGTGGCGAAAAAACAACAACGGCGCAAACCAAATAAAAATTTTCAAGTTTTCTCGTTAGAACACTTAAACTAAGGAGGGCAGTTTTACTATTAATATCATTGCTACTATACTCTCACGTTGGCCCGTAATTTGACGATAAATTGCTGTATAGTTAAAGTGCTGTTTAAATATCATAAATAAATGTTTTCATTACATAAAATATCTTTGTGATGGTTCTCATTATGTATTAAAAAATCCCCAATTATGCGTTTAAATATCAGAGCTGAAAATAGGCCAATTTTTTTTTTTTACAAAAGAGTTGTAGGAGCTTTTCAAACATCAGAACCACTGCTGTACTCGATTCGCCTAGGATTGAAATAATTATATACTCATGATAAAATTTACCTGGGTTTTAACATGTTGGTCGACTAAAACAAATTCTCCGTGTTCATTCGAATATCAATGTTATAATTCATCTAGGTCACCTAGATTTTGGAATATTAGTATATTCCTAATCGGTCTTTTCTCTTTATAAAAAAAGCTCTCATCGCTGCATCATTACGCCTAATAAACGATGTTTTCGGTCGAAATATGAATTTGTTTTATATTTGTAATGGGACCTTCGCCGTAACTCCGCTTGAGCAGTGCTTTCGTTTTAACTATAATTTCAGTTACAGCTCCGTTATTATTACTTGGTAGTAAGTTAAGCTCTATGAAGATTATTGAAAAAAACTTTGAAATTTAAACTTATGTTACAGATTATTATATTAATTTATGTTAATTACTGGGGCATTCTAGATGGTAGTGAGTCGGCAGTTGGTACTGGATGTACTCGGTTCGAATCTCGACAAGCGTCATTGCTTGCTCTCTCATCTCCGCCGGATATGGTACGTTAAATCAATTGGCCGGAAAGTCCCCGATGTAATGTCTAGGGGGAGGGGAGAAGGTACGAGCCCCAAGACGTTGCCCCCTGGGGTTGCTGTATCCAAACTGTGGTGGCACCATAAGGTTTATTTTGGCTCATTTTTAGCTTAATTTTAGCTCAATTTTACTTCAGATTTGGGGTGCAAGATTATGTTGGCCCACAGGAATGGTCCCAAGTAACACAAAACCGTTGGCAAGTCGTTGGCCAACCACTTTCGGGCATGGTTGGCCAACGGTGGTTTTTGGCCGTTGGCGCGAGGTTGGCCCAACGGTTGGCGTTCAGTTGGCCCAACGGTTGGCGTTCAGTTGGCCCAACGGTTGGCATTCAGTTGGCCCAACCATTGGATTTACAGGATTTGGTCGTTGGCGTTCTGTTGGCCCAACGGTGGGATTTGTAGGGAAACGGTTGGCGTTCTGTTGGCCCAACGGTGGGATTTGTAGGGAAACGGTTGGCGTTCTGTTGGCCCAACGGTTGGATTTAAATGATTTGGCCGTTGGCACGAGGTTGGTCAACAGTAGGCATTCAGTTGGCCCAACATTCAACTTTGTAGGTAAGCCTACATTAAATTTATTTAGGGCTATTATGCATTTTTCAACCCAGCCAGCAACTGTTTGTTCATCAGGCCAACAGTCAAACTATCCAAAGGTCAATAGTTTTGACATTTTGCTATTTTTCAGCAGATCGTTTACAAAGAGGATTTCCCCTTTTTAAACAGTTTATTAAGTTCTAGTATTTAGCCACAAATAATTTATATAAAAATAGTATATTCGAAATTCTATTTTGAATATATAAAATAGGATATTAAAGTATATGTATATAAAAATTGTATATTCGAAATTCTATTTTGAATATATGAAATAGGATATTAAAGTATATTTATATAAAAATAGTGTATTCAAAAATGCTTTTTTGACTATACAAAAAGGGAAATCCCCATTGTAAACGGTCTGCTGAAAATTAGCAAAATGTCAAACTATTGACCCTTGAATAGTTTGAAAATTGGCCCAATGAACAAAGAGTTGTTGGTTGGGTTGAAAAATGCATAACTCTTTTCCCCAAAAAGTAGTCTGAAAACTGCAAAATTCACTCTTTTATGAAATCAAAAAGTTTCCATAGTTAAATATTAAAATGTACAAAAAGCAACTATACATTTTAATTTTAATGTTATTTTTAACAGTTTATATTTTGCTTGACATTGTTTATATAAAGTGTTTTGTTTTAAACACTTTATATCTTTTTAAAGAGAATAAATCTTATAGATTATATCCTTAGTGATATTATAAATCTCATGTCACTATATATATATATACAATTTATAATATCAATGCTACCTGTTGTTTTTAATCAGTCACTTTACTACATATATAAATTTTTTTAAATAAACACCTTTCCATTATAATCAACTGGTGTCAAATTGCACACTCATGCTGAGTTAATATGACAAATACTTTTTGTAAGATGTAAGATTACCTTTATATAAATATTTTTTTCATTATATATATATATATATATATATATATATATATATATATATATATATATATATATATATATATATATTATATATATATATATATATATATATATATATATATATATATATATATATATATATATATATATATATATATTTATAAACACTTTATCTTCCGATTTGTCTTCAGGTCTGATACAATATATACAACTGAGGTCTGATTTTTTTAAAACTTTCCATAAAACTTTTATATCAATTTTTGGACTTACCTTGTTTAATATTTTAAAACAGCATCTTAATAAAGCATGTTATAGTAATTTTAATAAAACACAACTTTTCATCAATTTTTTTTTATTTTAACAAAAAAATTTAATAAAATTTAATTTTACATTGTCAGAAATACACAGCTCTTTTATCTCTCCCTCCTTCTCTGTCTTTCGAAAAGTGGAAAAATCCCTTTATTAGGTCTTCAACAAATTTTTCCGTTATGACTTCTCCCTGGTAAGCCAGTCCGACAGAAGCTGTCAATACAAAAATAAATTAGTACAGTAAATAAGTCAAAAGAAAAATAGCTATATATGCACCAAACAGTCAAACAAAAATGCCTGATTAAGTTAGTTTTTTTAATTTTTTAGAAACAAGTTAACTTATGAAATCTAACCCTAGCATTTAATTCATGATCAAAAATTTCTTCATGTTGCATGAACTTGTCTTAACTATTACTTCAGGTATGTATCAGTAAAGGTTTATTTATTTGCTAAATTATCAAAGTACAAAATAAAACAACAATTTCAAATATGCAAACTAAATTAACATCAGAGGCAAATTAGACACTGCACAGATCTTTAATAATTTTAGTACATATTTATTTACATGAATATATCAACTCTCTGAAAACTTACTTAAAATTTAGACATGAAAAATTAAAATATCAAGAGCTATTGGCAGAAATTTCTGTACATTATAGGAACTAATCATCTTAAACTGCTTGCATGTATTTAGCAAAGTTTATTTTCATAAATTAACAGAGTAGAAAATTAAAGAATAATTTGAAATATTTGAACCAAATTAAAATTAGAAAAATAAGACATTGTAGTATATGATAGATAAGATTAATTTCCACATACATTTTACCAATACAATACTGAAAAAATTAAGGTGAAATTTTCCTTCTCTTAACCACACAGTAAACAATATTTTCTCAGTAAAAGTCAAATTAATTCTGTAGCATCAAAAGCTCAACAGTTTGTAAATGTATGTTTGTCAACACAAAGCTTTTTATTATCACAATATCTTTAAAAAAAAACCAACACTTTAATAATTTTAGACAATATTTATAACTCAATATAAGACAATATTTATAGCAAGGTAAGAATCATCAGTAAATACCAAATTTGATCAACTATTCAATTTAAAACTTTCTGAACGATCCGATTAACTAAAGTAACTCAACCATTTAAAATGAATAACATAAACACATTCATGATTTCAAAAAGTTTAAATACAACCATTCTATAAAGGATTCTAAATATACAGATTACTTATTGTGTTCTAAAAATAGAGAAACAGCAAATACAATTACAGTAGTTAAATTTATTATTTTAGGAAAGCTTTGGCTGTTTTTATAGAAGTTTAACAAAGTATTTTACTTAAATTTACCAAGTTACGCTTCATTTTGATATGCATTTTCGAAAACTACTTGATGCTACTAATTAGCCAAGTACATCATTTTGTTTACTAAATAAAAGTATATTACTAATAAAATAATATACATACTCTGGAATTCTTCGTAATATTACAATCACGTGGAACATGGAATGGCCGACATCCATTTCTTTTTACCGTTCATTTCTTCTCCACACGTGCAAACAATTCGCCAAACCAGTTTCTGTCGTAGTGAATAATGCATTCTGTAACTGTTGGCCCAACAGCTTTAATTTGCAGTTGGGCCAACCATATTTTGCAACCGTTGGCCCAACCGTTTTCATTTTCAGTTGGCCCATCTGAATTTCTGGAATTTCTGCCAACGGTAACCATTCCCCAACGAAAATATGCGGTTGGGCCACGAAATATGCGGTTGGGCCAACGGTGTGTGTTACTTGGGGTGCTTCAAGATAAAAAGAAGCCAAAAAATCTTCGCGGTATATGGGCAAATGTCTTCACTATCAAGAGCCCCACATTGGCAAACAGCCCATAAATCACTTTATTCAAATAAATTTAGCTTGATTTATGATGGATATATGAAAACAACTGAATGAAAAAGAAAATCATTTGTTTTGATTCCATCCTTTTTGTGTCTTTTATGTGAATATCTTTAAAAAAAAATTTGACGTCTAAGGTTTTTTTAAAAAATTATTATTTAAAGTTATGATGTAGATAAAACATAACTTTAACTAATAATTCAAATTATTCTTATCATCTTAAAGTTATGATAAGAAAAATAAATGCATTTTGAAAGTACCACAAATTTGTTTTATAATTATACCGCAAATAATGTTTTAACATGTGGTGATTATTACATAAAAAGATTTTTCCCGAAAAAAATATCCCCAAACTGTCTTAAAACCTTGATCATTCCTGATCTACTCTTTGAAAAATTGAAAGGTAAGTTTATTATTTTTGTAAAAATGCTGAAAGTAAATATGAACGAATAATAGCACAATGTATAAACTTCCATATTTCGTAGATTTTTAGAGACTTCAAAAATTTTATTATTACCCAAACAGAAAAGTTTAGAATTTCAAGTTTAAAGATCAGAAAAATAATCTATATCCCTGTAATATCATTTAATTACAATATTTAAAATTTTATTCACAAACATAAAACCCTTTCATTCTTTCAACAAGATTAAAGTGTCACTAATTCTAATTATGCTAGCGAATAGACAAATTAAAGATTCCTGCATAGAATTTTTTTAATAACTAAACCAAAATAGTCCATAAAAATGCTAATATTTCCCTTCTAACTTTCTAAAGCTACGCTGAGAGCAGAATTGGTTGTATTTCTTATTATACGCATCCTGTGATACAATATTTATGGAGGTTGGATTGCATTGTCCAGTGCTTTCATTTCATAATGTTCATTACGATTTGCCTTAAGTATGTCAAACGAAAACAAGCATATAAATTTTCAGCATCTTTGCAAAAATAGGAATACTTATCATTTGGAAAATATCTCCTAAATCTGCCTGCACTGAAGCTTTTCTTTGACATAAATGTCGGTTTTTAGTGTGAAGACTTTGGCTTCTAGGGTAAAAAAACTCAAATCAAAAACTGCTAAAAGGCTCCTAGAAGAAACTTTTAGGTCAAATTTACATAGTTATAAAATTTATAATACTTGGATATGACGCCATTGAAAAATATATGCATTGACGTCATAAGAAAAATATATAGATAAACAACAGGACGTCATTTATACGCTTCTTGCTTTTTATCGTAAATTATATCGTAAATCTCTAAATCCCTTGGAATTGTAATTGAAAGTGATACTAAATAACTTAAGTTATGGATTATTGATCTCGACCTGTTTATTTAAGGGGATTTTGGGCCCAAGGTAGCATAGTGATAGCGTGTCTGCTTTCGGCGCAGAGGGTGCTCGTTTCAAATCCCTTACAAATGTCCTTAAATATCTTCGAGTCTAAGCCAGACATGGGCATGTTAAACCCGTAGACCAGAACGTCCTTCTATGAGGCAAGAGATGGTGGGAGAAGGTACGATCACCTCAGATGTCGTCCTTGAGGGAGCTCGGTCAAAACTGTGGTGGCACTTAGCCAAGTGGGACTCCGACGCTTGTTGTGCCATTGTAAAACTGGAGACGCACTCCTCAGTCCGCAAAGCCTATATGAACCTGATCTGGAACTTCCAGCCAGGGGGCAACAACAACAACGTTTTTGTTGGTTATGAGAAGAGAAAAGTTTAATTTTCCAGTCCGTTTTACCAAATGCCAACTGTGTATCTATCAAATGCAACAAGTACTAGTATAGTATTCTCGCTGTTACACGATGGAGGCATACTTAAATATTATATTTGAATATTATAGGTAGATTGCAGTTCCTAGCTTCCGACGTCATTGCTAGAAATAATTGAAGAGCTGTAAATATTAAACAGCAGTAACAATCTAACACTGATTAAATTTAGTTTTATAGATTCGTCTACTGGTTCATTTTGTGCGAAGCAGGAAATAACACTAATAATGTAACATAATGCTATGTCACTTTGCTAGTGTTCTTCAGTAAATCCCTCTATCCAAGGTATCAAACAATTATAAAATGAGTTAACAATTAGAATTTTTCACTCTGAGGGATATTATTTTAGTCGGGATGTGAAATATATTTCATATACAGTTTAATTAAGATATATACAAAGAATTTTTTTAACGATTTAAAAAGGAAAACAATGATATACAGTGGAATCTCGATCTATCGTTTTTCAAGGGACCGATTGAAATGAACGATAAATGCGGGAAAACGATAGATGCGGGAACATAAGCAACATGATCATCGGGACCGGGTGAAATAAACGACACATACGGGGAAACGATGATTCGGAGAACGATCGACCGAGATTCCACTTTATTTAATTTCCGCAGCTAAGTCCAAGCGACAAACATTCTGAGGTAGAGAAATACACAATAAGAAAATCAGTGACAGATTATCCGTCACAAAGAAGGAATAAGGCCTCTGGACTTCTGGTTGAAAAGAAAAGTAGTTCATATATAATTTAAAAATTAATCAGATAAAGCAGAACAAATGACAAGGTGAGATGCTTGGAAGCAGGAAGAATCAGGAAAGATTCGTTTAAGGTTGAGGGGCACCGCAAGGCTATCTACTTTTATAAATGAATCGATAATATATAAGACAAAAATCGGTAATACAGGCCAATTTGTAACGCAGGCCGGATATTAATATATAAAAAAGTTATTTAATTAAACAAGAATGCACTACACTAGTAAACATTTAAAAAAGAATGTTTCATTTGTTTTTATTCAGATATGATTCGTAATATTGAGTTTCAAATGATCAACTTACATATCATTTATTTACCAGCATCGGAAAAACTGTATAAATAACGACGCTCAACTGTGTAAATAACGAACCAAAAATCACAGCGAGTAGCATTACGATCGACGTTATCAATGTTGGGAATATATATGTTTTCACCGCCAGATAGCGCTGTACGGGTCAATGCCCTGGGGGTGTCTGTCGCGGTTTGTTACTACTTCTTGTTGTTTTGGCCGAGCATGATGACTCGGAAGATTTTTACTCTTGAATCTTGAACGTAAACCCTGGCCCAACTTTGTTGGGAAATAAAATGTTGTTATTGTTACTAATTCTTTGTTTAGTTAACTTTAACCTAATTTACATTTTACTTAATATTTTATTTTCATGGCGCCCAACGTGGGGCCACGATCTTAGTATTAAAATTGTGCCAATTGAAAATGGATTATTGAAAACCATACATGGATCTTGAAGACGTCTGAATAAGGTAGGACATTATATTTTTTAAATATGGAAGAAGATATGTCAAAACTAAAATCAAAAAGAAAAATAATAAGGACCGCTGTGTCCAAAATTTTAAATAAACTACAATCAGAAATCGAAAGTGAGGACTGTGATTGTGAAGTTTTAGAAGAAAATTTAAATTTGTTATCAACAAAATCAGAAAATTTAAAAGAATTAGATAAAGCAATAGAGTTGAATTTAAATGTTACTGAAAAGGAATTTGAAGAAGAACTAATTTGTGTACAAGAGTACGAAGAGAAAATTACGATCTGGTCATTTAGAGCAAAAAAGAAGCTCAATAATGAAAGCAAAAGTAAAATCGTTGAGAACTCTCAGACCTCGGTTGCTTCAACTTCCGGAAATACATTTAAACAAAGCATCCAACTTCCTAAATTAACTATAGGAAAATTCTTTGGGGATCCTAGCAATTGGTTAGATTTTTGGAACCAGTACTTAATAACTATACATAATAATGATGACATAACTAAAATTGAAAAATTTAGTTATTTAAAAATGTATTTGGGAGGTCCGGCTTTGGCGGCTGTTTCTGGGTTCTCCTTGTCAAATGAAAATTATGATTCATCTATTGAATTGCTAAAGCAGCGGTTTGGAAGGAATGACATGGTAATCAGCTCACATATAAAACACTTATTATCGGTAGATCCTGTAAAAAATGTTCGTAATGTAAAAGCCCTCAGAACGTTTTATGATAATTGCGAAATTCAGATTAGGAGTCTACAGTCTTTAAATGTGACGTCGGGCTCTTACGGTAACTTGTTATGCCCAATAATACTGCAAAAATTACCAGAGGAGTTAAGTTTAGAGTATAACAGAAAACGAAAGTCTAATTCAGATTTTGATATTTCAGAGTTAATAGATTTCGTACGAAAAGAAGTTGAATGCAGGGAAGCGTCGTATCTATTTAGTAAAGACTGTAATACGAAAGATAATTTCGATTTCCATCAGAAAAACAAAACGGGATTCTTAAACAAAAATAGTTATTTGAAGGGTAAAAATATCCCAACTGCGTCTGCCTTTACTACAGTAATTAAACCATACTGTTTTTTCTGTAAAGTAAATTCCCATAGTGTTGTAGATTGCGAAAAATCCGACGAGGATAAAAGAACACTTTTGAAAATTCAGGGTAGGTGTTATAAATGTTTTGGAAAAACACACATGTCTCCAAATTGTAGAAGCAAAATTTCTCCCTGCCAAAATTGTAATAGTTCAAGTCATAACAAATTATTCTGTAGGAAAGTTAATATTGATATACCAACGGAGGACAAAGAGTCTGTTATTGCATCTTTGTCTTTAAATTCCGAAAATACTTGTAAGGGGGTATATTTACAGACTTGTTCAGTTTTAGCAGAAAATGTTGACACGAACAAAAATAGTACCGTTAGGATTTTAATGGATGGAGGATCCCAGAAATCATTTATTAGAACCGATCTAGCTAAACAATTAAATTTAAGATGTTTGAGAAAAGAAAAACTGTATGTTTATTCATTTGGGTTTAGTGAAGGTCGTGAACGGGATTTTGAAGTCGTTCAAATAAATCTTAAAAATGTTAAATTCCCCCAAAAATCCATAATAATTGAAGCGCTTGTAACAGATACTATAACAGGAGCCTTTGTAAAAGTACCAACTAAAAGCATTCGTGAAATCTTAGATTCAAAGGGGCTGCAGCTAGCCGATAGCGGAGAAGCATCGGAGATAAGAATTCTGGTGGGGGCGGATTACTACTGGAATGTCCTGGCTGTGGGGAAGGAGAAACTAGGCAATAATTTGTTCGCAACTGACACCTTGTTTGGGTGGACTATTCAGGGTGGAGGCTACGACAAGCTCTTGGAGAACGCTGCTGTGATGAATATCGGTGTACAGTATTTTGCCGACGCGTCTAAGAATGTTGAGATTAATGACATCGTAAAGCGGTTCTGGTCTCTGGACACTCTGGGGTGGACAGAAAACAAACAGGAGGTTTCCGATGAATCGGTTATTCAGCAATTTCAGAGGGAATTGCAGTTTGATAATGGGCGATATGTTTCTCGCTTGTTATGGAAACAAAATCATGAAGCCTTAAGTAATAATTTTGAAAACGCGAAAAGTCGTTTAATGTCTTTAGGAAATAAATTAAGGAAAAATTTTTGGCTTCGTAAACATTATAATGAAATAATACGCGATCAGTTAGATAACCAAATTATTGAAGAATGTAGTTTTGAAAGTAGCAGTGACAAAGCTTATTACATGCCACATTCCCCAGTTGTAAGAAAAAATTCTACGACAACTAAAGTAAGAATAGTTTATGATGCCTCTTCAAAACAAAACAATGCCGCATCCCTTAATGATTGTTTAGTTCCTGGGCCGAATTTAAATCCTTCAGTGTTAGATATGATACTGCGTTTCAGACAATTTAAATATGCCTTTTCCGCAGATATTGAGAAAGCATTCCATCAAATTGGAATAGCGGAAGTTGACAGAGATGCTTTGAGATTTTTGTATTTTGATAAGGATTTTAATTTGAAACCATATAGGATGACTAGAGTACCATTTGACGTTTCATGCAGTCCCTTCATTCTGGCTAGTACTATTAAGTATCATATATCTAAGATAGCCCCAGAGAAACCCGATGTTTATGAGATGCTAAATACTTCGGTGTATGTAGATGATCTTTTTTATGGGGGTGATACTCTTGAGCAAACCTTCAAGCTTAGTTCTGAAGCATGTAAAGTATTTAGGGATGCAGGGATGAATTTACGGAAATTTTTTTCTAATTCAGAGGCTTTAAAGAGTCGGTGGATAAGTAATGGGATAATAAACGGAGAAGATTCAGAGAATTCATTAAAGGTGCTAGGGCTTCACTGGTGTACTCGTAAAGACCAAATTTTCTTAAACTTTGAAGCTTTGTGTGAAACATTAAATAATTGTGAGAATATTACTAAAAGAAACATATTAAAGGTGACTGCTACAATCTTTGATCCTGTAGGTTTTATTTCGCCTTTTGTAATACGTGCAAAATTATTAATTCAAAATCTTTGGCGATTAGGAATAGATTTTGATAATGAAATTCCGAAAAAGTGCAAGCAATGGTGGTCTGAGTGGTATCACGAAATAGAGAATGTGAAGAAACTGAAATTAACACGAGAATATTTTCCTGGTAAACTCAGAAAATTCAATAATTTGGAACTACACATTTTTTGTGACGCCTCAATAAAAGCGTATAAAGCTGTAGGATACTTTAAGTGTCCTAAAGATTTCACCACGACGTTTGTTACATCCATGTTAGAGAGGAAAAAGGAGGTAAAAGACATTACAATTTTGCAAGCTAGTGTCGACGATCACAAAACCCTTTTAGATCTTGAAAATTACAGCAAATTAAGTCGAGCTGTTAGAATTAACGCATGGGCAATGCGATTTATTCATAATGCAAGAAAACATTTACCGAAAAGAAATGGCACCTTGACAGCTGAAGAAATATTCTCTGGAGAAATTCGATTAATTAGAGAAACGCAAGCTGAACATTTTGCAGTGGAAATTCATAATCTAAAATTGGGACAACCAGTTACTAAAAATTCTAGCATTTTCGAGCTCAATCCCTTCTTAAATGAAGATAACGTCTTATTAGTGGGAGGCAGACTCCAAAAATCCTCATTGAGCTACTATGAAAAGCACCCGATAATCATGCCTCCTAAAAACAAATTATCTGAACTTATTGTTCTTGATGCACATGAAAAGGTGTATCATTCCGGAGTATCAAGTACTCTCATTTACATTAGAGAACGATACTGGATGATAAAAGGTAGACAGTATGTAAAAAACATACTAAAAAAATGTGTTATGTTCAGACGCATGAATGCTCGACCTGTAAATCAAGTTGTGGGTCCACTACCGGCTGCAAGAACCGAACAGTCACAACCGTTTGATGTCATTGGGTTAGACTTTGCTGGCCCACTTTATGTGAAAAATGAGCATACCAAGTTCTACATTTTGTTGTGCACGTGTGCAGTTACAAGAGCTGTACACTTAGAACTAACGAGAGATTTAACAACTAACTCATTTCTCTTAGCTTTTCGCAGGTTCGTCTCGAGTAGAGGAATCTGTTCAGTTGTGTATTCGGACAACGCTCTTACCTTCAAGGCTGCAGATGCAGAACTTAAAAAGGTGTGGAAGGTAATAAGTCATCCAGACGTTAAAACGTATTATGCTTCCTCGGGTATCCAGTGGAGATATATTGCCGAGAAAGCGGCGTGGTGGGGCGGTTTCTATGAGCGACTAGTTCGTTCCGTGAAAGTGCCACTACGAAAAACCCTTGGACGAACATCCTTAGGTGTGGACGAACTTCACACCTTGCTAACTGAAATTGAAGCGGTGGTCAATAGAAGACCACTGACATATGTCCCTGATAGTCTCAATGATCCACAACCACTTTCACCCGTTCATTTCCTAATAGGTAATAAAGTGTCCAATTTACCTCCAGTAAAATTCAATAACATTGTGGGTCAAAGCCGTAAAGAAACTTTGCTAAAAGCATATTTGTATCGCGAAAGACTGCTAAATCAGTTTTGGCGCAAGTGGACTAAAGACTATTTATTGAACTTGAAATCTGCAAACTGTAATAAAAATCAGCAGTCTAAAGGTGATTTGAAAGAAAATGACATTGTGATCATTCATGATGAACATTTACCACGAAATATGTGGAGATTGGGAAGGATTGTAAAAACCTTTCCAGGTAGAGATGGTCGTATTCGTAGTTGTGAAATTAAAACTGAAAGAGGAACAATTAAACGACCAGTTCAACTACTTGTAAATTTAGAGTGTTAAATGTAATCATTTTCCTACAACTGTAGTTCAAATGTCTCATGTATATAAAATGTATATAATATTTATTGTATGTTTATTTGTAGCGAAATTTTAAGAATGATTCCATTTGTGAACGTGTAGTTATGTGTAAAAATATAGTATTTAGGTAAGTGTTTTTAAGGATCTCCAATGAAGTGAGAATAGTAAGTTCCTTACTGATTGTATATTGTTAATTCTTGTATAGGTTGTGTTACATTTGTTATAGATTGTTAGTCTTTGGGTATTATTAACTTAACTTGTTAAAAAATACTTCATTCACAATTGAATTTTAAACTTTTATATTTTTGAATTAAGGTATACTTGAATTTCTTAATTTAATATGTATATTTGATTGTATAATTTTGGAATCATGAACATTAATTGGAAACTTAATTTTCTGAATTTAATATTATATTGAAATGTGATTTTTTTGGAAACATGAACATTAATTGGAAGTTTTGAATGTTTTGGTCTCAACTCAAATGTTGAGAAATTGTAATTGAAATGTGAACTCTTGAACCTAAAATTATTTTGAAATGATGTAATAAGTATTGTTCTGAACATTGCTGTTCAGCCCGGCCCAGTTTGTTGGGAATATATATGTTTTCACCGCCAGATAGCGCTGTACGGGTCAATGCCCTGGGGGTGTCTGTCGCGGTTTGTTACTACTTCTTGTTGTTTTGGCCGAGCATGATGACTCGGAAGATTTTTACTCTTGAATCTTGAACGTAAACCCTGGCCCAACTTTGTTGGGAAATAAAATGTTGTTATTGTTACTAATTCTTTGTTTAGTTAACTTTAACCTAATTTACATTTTACTTAATATTTATTTCTGTCAATCAACACTCCTTTAGTATAACACCAGAATGTCGTTGTGGGAACAATATTCAAACAAATTCAGAAAATCTTCATCTAAAACATACAGATACTTTATATAATTTATGATTAAGGTATTAGAGCGAACAAAATGTAGTTTCATATTAACTAGGTTTTGTAGTGTTATCAATTAAAGTAATTACATTCTTTTTGAATTTATTCCAATTCCTCAAGTTCTAATGCTGTACGTTTCGTACTGAAACAGGACATTAAAATGTTGTGCGACTATTTAGAAGATAAAACCTCAGATTTGAATTAATAAATATTTTAACGCAGTTTTCTAATACGCCTGCAAAAAAAAAAAAAAAGATAAGATCTCATTAACTATAATTCCACATGAATCCTTTAACGAATCTAGTTTATGTTACGCGTTATCATTCCTTTGAAAGCGATTGTTTGACAAATGAGAAATGCCACATTAATTACAACGGCGCGAACAATTAAATGCAGGTGTGGGATCAGATCGCCAAATTTGCATTTGAAGGTCTGTGCGTGAATACCAAAAATGAGGTTTGTATTTCGCATGCTTTGCATTGTCAGACTGAAAAGCGAGTTTTTTTTCTTTTCTTGCCATGATGGATAGATAGGTCTCAAAAGGCTACTGCGTTAATGAAATGTCTGATGGAAAAGAATGCATTTAACTGTAGCTTTTAGCATTGTTATTTGTACTGTCCGGGCAGTTCTGCGTTTGGAGGTCAATTATCTAAATAAACATTAGTAGAATTTCTATGTGTGGATTTCAATTTATATGCGACGAAAAAATTTTTTGCCTTAAGCTTTTACAGAGGCTGTTCACACATTTTTTAGACGATGTATATTGTATTCACAAAACTAAATTACATAAAATTCTTGTGTTTTAAATGTTCTATTTGACATCCCTTATTCTGAACTATCTTTCGACACCGCAATTTCCAGGATAATAATGCCTTTTGAAGTGTCAGAAGAGGTATTCTATCCCATTCCTCCTGAACAGCTTTCCAGAGTCCTGTAAGGGTATTGGGACGACGTTTGGATAATGCAGATTTTAAAAGTCCGAAAGCACAAAAATCCATAGGTGATACATCGGGAGATTTAGTAGGGATATCAGTGAAGGGTGTAAAGATTTGTTTATAGAGGGCGCTGCGTCGCCCGATAGATTAGAAAAGGATTTGCTTAAAAATGTAATGGCGTCTGTTTAGACGAAGTCTGAAATCCAAACTTCGCAGATTATTAAATGTTGTTTTTTTGTGTTTAAAATGTGCTTCATTTTGTGTGTCGAATTGATGATTTCTCAGCGAGAATAAAGACCAGGACCTGATCAAAGAATACTCAAGGAATTTGAGTACCAGAATAATTTTATATGGCGCAACAACGTGGGACCTCGATCGGGTAAATTCGAAAGTTAGATTTAAATAAGGTGAGTGAGAAATTATTATTCTGCATGCATTACTATGGCTGAGTTAGATAAAATCCGCAAGAAAAGAAACACAGTTAGAGCTTTAACTACGAAGTGGATTTCAAAAATTGAAGTTGATTTCTATGATGAAAAATTCGAAACTAATATTAAACTAGAAGAATTGAAGGATTTAAATGAGCAATTGTTAGAAAAGTGTGATCTGTTAAAGGCTCTAGATGCTCAGATAGAGAATTTAATTGGTTCCAATGAAATCGAAAATGAAATAATTGGTATCGAAGAATATTCGGAGAAAATAATTAAATGGAAAGGTAAAATAACTAGGCTAATAAAAGAGCATGTAAAAAGTGTATCAGATGTTTCGGTCGATTTATCGCCAAATTCTCGCCAAGAATTAACACATAATAATGAGTTAAACAGAAAATTGTAAGCTTACCTAAACTTATAATTCCAAAATTTAATGGAGATCCAAGTTCTTGGATTGAATTTTGGCAGCAATTTAAAAATGCGATTCATGAATTCCTCCTGAACAGCTTTCCAGAGTCCTGTAAGGGTTTTGGGACGACGTTTGGATAATGCAGATTTTAAAAGTCCGAAAGCACAAAAATCCATAGGTGATACATCGGGAGATTTAGTAGGGATATCAGTGAAGGGTATGGCCTTGATACCAGTTTTTTGTTCCATTTCTTTTAGGAAATTTACATTGGATTTTGATGTGTGACTGCTAGCTTTGTCCCGATGGAGTCTCACAGATTGATGGCACTGTGGGTAAAGCGATGGTATTTCATTCAGAAAAATTGGCGATAAAATATGTTCCTGATAGTATTTGGAGTTAATCTTGACATTTTTTTCCACTCTCTTTATTTTTAACTTGCCATTATAAGAAAAACCAGCAACAATCATGAATCCCTTAGAAAAACTTTCTTTCGATTCTTTGAACCATGTACTTAAATTTTTTTCTCCCCTTTTATGATAATAAATGGCTCTTTTTTTGTTGCAATCATTTAAATACACCCATGATTCATCTATTGTGACAATTGTTTTCCATTTTTCTTTGGTGTTTTTAAGTGTTTCTCGTATAGAATTCTGCAGCGTGTCCTGCGTTCAGCGTTATGATTTGGAAGAAGACGATGCACATTAAGTTTTTTCGCTTTCTTAAGATTTAAATCAACGTTTATCATTTTGTTTACAGTGGACACCGAGCATTTTAATGATTTTGCAACTGACCTTTGACTAGGGGGATTTTCTTTTAACATTAAACAACGTACCTTTGCAATAGTCGAAGATGTCCGTTTTTTCCTTGGATACTTGCTTGGAATTTTTGTCCCACTTGAGGCTCCAATTTGACGTTTTTTTCCCTTTCTTGTTGACGATATTACCTATCGACGCTTTAGATATCACAAAACCATGACTCTCACATCGTTTTTGGATAACGGAGTATGCATATTTCTCTTCGGAAAGAGCATAAATGTAGCCTTCGAACCACTGCTTTGTTAAAAACGCCATTTTGAATAAAAACAAAACTTTCAAGCCACAGACGATAATTTTGACTTTTAAAAGCATAGTACAATTGCAATTATTTCTTTTGCAGCAAACGATTTTTTATTACCGCTTACCAAAATCGTCTAAAATATGTGCGAACAGCCTCTGTATATTGCAGTTATCGGTTTGTTTGTCTCGAAAAAAAATTCTGAGAAATATGATAAATGAATGTATTT
This sequence comes from Dolomedes plantarius, assembly GCA_907164885.2. Classification (NCBI taxonomy): domain Eukaryota; kingdom Metazoa; phylum Arthropoda; class Arachnida; order Araneae; family Dolomedidae; genus Dolomedes; species Dolomedes plantarius. Next base: position 49,584,035 of record OU015500.1, on the reverse strand, counting down.
ATTAAAGATTTAATGGTGTTCCCATAATAAGGTAGTCAGCAAACCAGCGGTGAACAAAAAAAAGGCGTATGTCTCCCGACAAAGTACCTCCGCATTAGAAGGGAAAAAATTATTAGATATAACTCATTTATTTAACTTAAATAATCTATTAAAAATAATTCAAGAACCCATAAAAGGAATTTAAACAAATGCGGTAACGAACACACACACACACACACACACATATATATCTTATTAATAAAAGAGAGTGTTTGTGTGTGTGTGTGTGTGCGACCCCCAGGCGAATCTGTGATACTTACAGACGTCAAATTTGGCACACGGGTAGTGCAGACTATGGGAAGGTGCACCTCGAAGCCCGAATTTTAAATTTTATTCTAGAAATTTTTTTATTTTATGTTTTGTGCGATATTTTATGTTTTTTTAACTTCAGATTACGATATCTCGGCAAAAAATGATCGTAGAATTTTGATCTTTTTACAATCTAAGACTACAGACATTTCTCCTTCAAACAAGACCTCATTTGTTTAAAAATAATTTAAAACAGACTAATATTTTCATCAAAATATTAAAACCACTTATTAAATTTTTTTAACGCCCTTTTATGCATCTACGGTCGATGCTCTTCGTGGTTTTATCTTACAAAGAAAATATTTACATCACCTGGAAGATGAAAGCTTTCTCATTCCTATAAACCTCATTTCAAGTCTCTATCTTAAAATTTCGATTTTTAATTGAATTTTAAAGAACGATACTCCAACACAAATTTTCTGCGTGGTTCTTCAAACGCGGAGTTTGATTGAAGAACCTTTTTTTCACAAATAGGCGAGGGGGAGGGGGGGAAGGCTCGAAGAAAGAATATTTCGCCCATTCGTGGAGGGTTGGACCGAACGAAATTTCTTGCATGGGGGGGGGAGAATTTTTCTTCTGGCTGTTACTGTTAGCAGGAAGTGGAATACGTAGCCAGAAAATATAGATACCTTGATTCGTTGTTTTTTAGTGTTTCCATTGTCTGACAATGATTGCTGAAGGGAGCGGGTCCCTAAACCGACCGGCTAGAAGGGCGAAGCCCGCGTCATGGGTTATGTCACAGTATAAATAACATAGAAAATGTCAATTTTTTCTATGTTATTTATACTTTAATCAATTTTAAATTGATTTTGGCTAACAAACATTCTTAAAATCCATCTGTAATTAGGAATACCTCCAGCTTTTCCTTTCTTACAGAACAAAACTCATTTCGAAAGTTTCATTGAAGGTAAAACGAGTAATTTCTGTTGTGGCATCTAAAAAGGTATTTTAAGTAAACAATTAAACTTTGAAGCGTATTCCCATCTTTAACATTACAGTAATAAGCATTACATCTTATTAATAAAAGCCAATGTTTGCGCGCTTGTGTGTGTGTGTGGTCGGCCCCCAGGCGAATCTGTGAAACTTACAGCCGTGAAATTTGGCACACGGATAGTGCAGATTATGGGAAAGTGCACCTCGAAGCCCGAATTTTAAATTTTATTCTAGAAAAATTTTTATTTTATGTTTTGTGGGATATTTTATGTTTTTTTAAACTTCAGATTACGATATCTCGGCAAAAAATGATCGTAGAATTTTGATCTTTTTACAATCTAAGACTACAGACATTTCTCCTTCAAATAAGACCTCATTTGTTAAAAAATAATTTAAAACAGACTAATATTTTCATCAAAATATTAAATCCACTTTTTCGATAAATTTATGCACTTTTTAGCATCTACGGTCGATGGTCTTCGTGTTTTTATCTTACAAAGAAAATATTTACATCATCTGGAAGATGAAAGCTTTCTCATTCATATAAACCTCATTTCAAGTCTCTACCTTAAAATTTCGATTTTTAATTGAATTTTAAAGAACGATACTCCAACACAAATTTTATGTGGTTCTTTCAACGGGGTACTCTAGGAGTTGGAATCAATCATTCATAAGAAATGCGCATGCGCACAAGAAAACGTTTTATTTACTTTTGCCAGCGTTCACTTTTTCTGTATTCTGTCAATTTTTTTTAAATTTAGTTAATTTTTTGCATATTCTTTCTTTTTATGCTTCTGTCTGAAACTCTGGAATATTTTTTATTATCATTCTAATACTTCGAAACTTAACAATGTTTACCAGGGGTGTTTTAAAACAACTGTTAATTATGTTTGTGTTTAGCTTTGAGAAAAAATAATTTTGTAAAGGTTTTTTGGTCTTTTATGCTAAAATAGCACTTACAAATCACGAAAAGAAACAAAAACTTACCTGTAAATAGCACACCTTTTTTATAAATTGATCAATTTGAAGTAATTTTTAATGAAATTTAGCTAAAACACCTATCATTCTGCACAAAATCCTAAAGCTAATATTTTAAACTAATTTTAGCTTTTGATTGTGGAAATTTTTGATGTTAAAACATGTTAACAATGTATTAAATATGCATTATTTTGTACGTCAAATATAGTTGCACATTAATTTTATAGAAATTTGTGGTATGACTTTCTTAAGTAGCATGATCTATTTTTTCTCGATGATATCTTTTTCTTAATTGTCATATTTTGAGAACATAACTTTTTTAAATTAAAAAAACACAAATAACAGTTTAGGTTAACAAGAATTATTGTCAAGAATTATATTTCACATGATTGGACAAGCCACAGGTCAAGAAGTGTTGAAATTAATGGAGGTAAGGTTAATTTTTTTTACATGCAGTAATTTTTTCATGTCCTGATTCATAAATTAGAATCGATAGCTGATTTATACCTCATTTATATTTTTAGAATTTAACTTCTTACTTCTGTTTTAACTTTCCTTTCTATTTTACAATCATGTTTTGTTTTGCTATTATTGAAGTGTGTAAAATATTTCTCATTGCTTACTACGATTTAAAAAAAATTTCTGTATTATTGGCCTGTACTTTTTTATTCATACTGTGTTATTCATACTGTTATTTTTTCTACGTTATTTATACTGTATGTAGTTTTAAAATTGATTTGGTATTGTTTACTTTTCAGCTTTTCCCGAATGATTTTCCGAATCTTTACACCGGAAAGAGAAGCGAGACTGGAAGAAATCAGACAACAACAGCAAAGAATAGTTGGACAAACACCACAGGATCGTCATGATTTGTTAGCAAGAGTGTTTCATCAAAAACAAAAATCACTTATGAGTCTCATCACAAAGGCAAAGATTTTTGGAGAAGTTAGGTGTCATATGTACACCATAATTGCAGTTTTGGCTGATTTAAACTCTGTATTCTTACATTTTGATGCCCCTGTAGCAGTAGTGGATTACATGGTTAACTGGAGTTGCTCATTTTGTTCCATTTTAAAGGAATTAGGCTGTGGTTCATATGGGAATGGCGTTTAGAAACATACGGCATATGAGGCAGATATTACGGATCAAATAATAGCCAAAGATAACACCACTTCAGTCAGTTGTCACAAAACAACTGTCTCTGTCCACATGTTTCAGAAGCCTCCTCTACACGATTTCTTCATTCGGGAATGGCGTTTAGAAACATACGGCATATGAGGCAGATATTACGGATCAAATAATAGCCAAAGAAAGTAAGTGTCTATAGACAATGCGTGGATTGTCCCGTATTGCCCTCTACTAACCACAATTTTCAATGCCCATATAAATGTAGAGTACTGTAATTCAATTTTATAGTGTGGCGTGTGAGTGGAACACTGGTGTGTGGTTTTCAAATGATTTTATCTTTTACTGGAAATTAGCAGAACATTAGCATCCAAAACAGTAATCGTTTGGAAAGTTTTTATTTATATACAAAACTCACTACCATAATACTCTTAAAATTTATATTTTAACGCATTTCGGTTACTGCTGTTGTTTGTAAACACACGATCTTCATTGCCATGCTCATTTCAGAAATTTCTCATTGAGATTATGCTCATTTAATGCGTGTTTTCAAAAGTGAAATATACCATGTTCTGTAAATGCCCCGAAAATATTTCTATACTGGAGATGTAGACAGATTAAAGAATTTAAGTAAACTTTTGTGTAATTTATACATTTGTGTGTGTTTAATTATTTAAATTAATAGATTTATATTTTTTATACGTTTTATTCTAGCATTCTTTTAGGGGTTTATAGTGTTGCGTGTGAGAGGAACACTGGTGTGTGGTTTTCAAATGATTTTAGCTTTTACTGGAAATTAGCAGAACATTAGCTTCCAAAACAGTAATCGTTTAGAAAGTTTTGAATTTAATTTATTAAATGCTGATCACGAGATTTCTTTTCTTTTTGTGATACTTTAAATTAATTTTGCGTCACGTGCATAACAACGAAATTAATTGACAAAGAAAATATTAAAATACAGTAAAAGGTAAAATTTAACCACTAGACAAATTGAGATGGAAATTTTTTAAAAATTTTGTTCAAATTAGTATGTTTTATGGATATTAAATCAAATCTATATATAATTTCCTCACAAAATATGCTTCACCATGACGATAAATAAGTCCCAAGGCCAAACTTTAAAATATGCTGGCGTACATTTACGAGAAAATTGTTTCTCGCACGGCCAGTTTTACGTAGCTTGCTCACGCGTAAGTTCGCAGACGAGCCTGGTAATATTAGTTCCGTCCAATGAAGAAACAAAATATATTGTTTATAATAAAATCCTCTAAAAAGCAATTTCACTACTTTTTCATTGTAATTATCCTAAAATGTACCCTGTAGCGAAGCACGGGTATTCAGCTAGTAGTATATATTATGGTATCGTGGCCCAAAGCTACCAAAACTTAATGAAAATAATTCAAAAACACGAAACTGAGACTTGCTTACTATATATACAAAAGGCTTTATTAAAACCTGGAATAGTATTTACAAGAAAGTATATAATATACAAGATCATTAATTTCAATGGCTAACCAAAGCCAAAATCAGATTACACCACGGTCTCTGTCTCAAGCAAGGGCAACCCCTTGCATCTCTCAGGAAAATCAGGCCTTAGCCTTCACAGCACGATAGCACACCGCGTCATCAGCGTAGCAAGAGTCTTTGAGACAAAGGCGACTTCCGCTCGTGCCTTCCTCTGACTGTCATTTCTCATTTAGGTGACACTCAGAAACGTCCCTTTGTCCAGGCGCGGGGTCCTACCTTTCATCGGCCATTCACCACTCCTCTGTTTCCAAATTACTTGGCAGTCGCCATCGGGTCATGGTTAACCTGCAACAGATGGGACTTTCTGGAACGGAAAAATGTCATTATTATGTCCTTCCTTTATCGTTCTTTAAAGTTCTTAGGAGAGCACATGTGGGGGGGGGGGGAGACAATGAAGTTCACAGCTTGTGAAAAGGGGCTGCCGACATGACAATATATATATATATACACACAATAGTGTTAAGTGCATCCTCAAATCTTGTTCCCTTCAGCAAATTGGCCTAGCATGAGGTCGTGGAGATGCAGCATCCTCCATACTCTCCGAACTTAGCACCGGCAGACTTTTTCTTGTTTCCAAAACAGAAAGATTTGCTGAAGGGAACAAGATTTGAGGCTGTCGAAGCCATCAAGAAAACGGTGAAGTCCACATTAAACAGCATTCCGAAAGAGAACTTTAAAAGTTCTTTACGAAGCTTATAAAGACGAGCACAGAAGTGCATTACGGCAGGTGGGAGTTACTTCGAAACATATTAAATGGGTATGTATTTCATGTAATATTTTCTGGAGTTATTAGATCAGTCCTGGAAATTAATGGCCGAACCTTGTATAAACATGATCGCTTATCAAAACTTTAAATTTTACTGGAATGCCAAATTTACAAGGAGGTATGGTCACAGGATGCTAATTAAGTAAGCAATCTTCAAGCGACTGCTGGTTTTCTGGGCATGCCGAAATCAACTGTCGCATTTCTTACTGGGGGACGAAAGGCAGGCGGTACTATTGGCATGAAACCGCGATCTAGGAGGAATACTGGTTAGACGATCGAGGGTACAGATGTTTTGTAAGAACTCAAAAGAAGAATTGTTTTCCCATTGCGGTACAGGTGTTCCAAGCCGAAGATGCTGTTATCTTTACCCGAGCAATTCGTCGGGAACTGCGTGATATCGGATACCAAGGCAGATCGGTTACACGCAAGTTCCCTTTCACTCGGCCTAATGTCAGAAAGAGACTGAAATGCTGTTTATCGTGTCGTTCATGGACACCAGAGAGTGGAAAAGGGTTATACTGAATGATAAATTATGCTTCAAACCTTTCCAGTCGGATGGACGTACCTGGTTATCCTGATGAGTGGCAAACAAAGCGGAAGCACACGGACTTACTTCCTTTCCCCGGCAATGGAAGGAACTAGTCTTTAATCAACTTTCTCCCCCGTTATTGTTAAACCATTTAGAAACTTGACGTAACATCATTCAGTATTCTTTTAAAGTGCCTAAAAAAAGGAATGTCTGTTTTAGTTATCCCTTAAGGCTCTTAAAAGTGAGTTTGTGGGTGCGGTGGCCCAGTTTGCAAAAGCAGCTAACCAGTGATCTGATCGTCTCTGGTTCGATGCCAGTCTCTGACAAAATCGACTGCCGTATACACTAATGGCGGTTGGTGCACGAAAAATCTATCGTGGCTGCAATGTCCTTCAAGTTCTCAAATTTACCTCTGGAGGTGCGGGGTCAAGTGTACCGGTCTCGTCACTTGACTCGGTTCAAAATTACGAGACCTGTCCTTTAGCCAAGTTGGACTCCGACCCTTGTGGTGCTGTTCAAAACCGGAGCCGCACCACTCTGCCCAATGGCCTTTATGGACTTGATATATTGTCGGTCAAGGGGTATAAGCCCCGACAACAACAACAACAACAAAAGTGAGTCTTTATTACAGTAAGATTGAAAAATAATCGTATAAAATCAGTCACTAGTCCTTTAGAAACAGACAGTTAGTGTAATTTTTTTTTCAAATTAATTTTCTTTACCCTGCCGTTTTATCTCTATATAACGGATGCCCGAATGCGACTGAGCCGCTATGAGCCAGGACCGACGTCTTTTGGCTCCTGGCTCGGCCCGTCTTATCCCTAGTGTTTACACAACTGTGCTTTATAAAATGAGTCAAATATGGTATTAATCCGGAACTGGCTAAGGAATTCAAATATTGCTTCAAAAATTTTAAATATGGTAACTTCGGTTTCAGTAGCTTCAAAAAAATTTTGGGGTATGCAAAAATGTCTCGTGGTTTTTTATTACATCCTCGACTGGACATGGTATGATTTCAAAATAAGTTTTGTGGGGAACGATATATATTTCGGAATGGTTAATATCTTTATGGTCCCACCTTTTTGAAATGGAGTTTAACTATTATATTTTACGAACCAAAATCAAACACTATAGGTAGTAGGGAAAATTTATTTAATAGTAAAGGGGGAAAATGTTTAAATCAGTCAGTAAAGGATTTTCGCTAATATTTTATGAAGTCTATTGGAACAAGATGATAATGTACTTATGGCAATCAGTGTTTAGGGTTTTATGAAACCTGATACACTAACAAAAGCATGATATAGTCATAAAATGACATCATTTATATTAACTAAACATATCTGCTCAAAACACGAAAGCAAACTTATTTTTTAAGATAATTAAATTGACCTAAAATTATAATGAACAAAAAAACCCACTAATTTCTAATTTAATTTTCAGCATATAGGTGCAATCTTTTAAGAATTCCTATTTAAAAAGCCAGCAATTGCTTCACGAGAAAGAATAGCTATCATGTTGGTTCTAGGAGTTCTAAATTAATATAAGAAGGGAAATATATTGCATGTATTTATTCAACTGATGCATTGTTAGGTTCATTGAGATATTTGTAGTAATGGACAATGCATCATTAATGATCCTAACGCGGTGTCCCTGATGAAAAGGTGTCCCTAAACGAGTCGCACAATCCAGTTAATTATAATAATTATATGCAATCCTAACCATTCCCACAAATCGCTTTCCTTTAAAGGCCACATCTCGATGAACTTTGCATTCATTTCATTTATCTCAAGGCCAATTTTTTATCATTTGACAGCAAAGGCTTTATTTAGCTGCAGCCGGTCATTGTAGCATGGCCTTAGCTAAATATGCTTGACCTCTGTCTTCTTTTTTTTATCCGAATAAGTGGTAGTTTTCTATGGGAACAAGATGATAAAGCACGCATGTTAGTCACTCAGTGTTCGGGGTTTTACGAAACCATGCACTTCAAGCTAGAGAGGTTCCTTACAGAAACCAGCCATCCTTTAAATTATTCCATTCGTATAAGAATTCTCGGCAAATGTTGTACACTTATTACGTACAATTATAAAAAATGTGCTCGGTAACAGCATCATGGAAAATTGGTCACGGATCGGATAATTTTCTTCTCGCAACAGTAATTATTACTTATACCTGATAATATGCAGCACTTAAGCAAATATATAAAGAACTTTATCATGTCAACCTTTCCTGAAAGTGATAAAAAAGACAATACATTTCTGACTGCATAATAATATGATAGTTATTACTTGCGATTTATTATAATTATTAATAATCATATAGTTATCACCAAATTACTTAACACTAGGTAAAACTAACAAATATTAACTATTGTTGCGTACTTAACGATTTGTTAGTATTGTGTACTGATGAGTGTTCGTTATTAATGTAAACAAATTTAAATATTAGTGCCAGCTGTATTCTTTGGGTGCTAACTATTAATACAGGGTGTCAGGGCTAAAGGTATTCGAAAACCATGACATATTTTTACGGAACTACCCATTAGAATTTAAAAAAAAATTATTTAAATAGAAAGAACATCTCACCAAGTTTTAATATCAATCATAGATTTCTATCATAGCATCATAGATTTCGATGTCTGCACCTTTTGTAGCACGACTAACGTCTAAATTGTAATCCAGTTCTCTCCAAGTGTTTCGTAGCATATCAGGCGTTATTAGAATTTTTTGCTTGGGGATTCATTAAATCCGTTGTGTATAAACAAAAAATTGAAACTACGGATGAGTTGAAGAAGCGTATCATTCAAGCAACTCGTGTAATAACTCCTGATATGCTACGAAACACTTGGAGAGAATCGGATTACCATTTAGACGTTTGTCGTGCTACAAAAGGTGCACACATCGAAATCTATGATACTATAATCGAAATCTATGATTGAAGTTAAAACTTGGCTAGATGTTCTTTGTAATTAAATAATTTTTTTTAGATTCTAATGGATAGTTCTGTAAAAATAAGTCATGACTTTCGGATACCTTTAGCCCGGACACCCTGTATTTATAAATTAAACGAGAATTATTTCTATAATTATGTACTTATAAATATTAATCATTTTTGGTACAGAACAGTAAAAATTACATTACTGCAGTATTACACAGTATTTTTTACTCATGTAATACAAAGTATAAAATTTCAGTCAATACTCATCAATTTTTTTTATGTCGGTGGAAGCAATAGGTAAAAAATACTATTCATGCTGTACTGCATGTTTTACATTCCTCACATTTTGGTAATTTAAATTATTGTTTGATGCAGGAGCCCCAGGGACCTTAGCCACAACAACGACAACAAATTATTGCTAGAAAATATCTATGCTATTTCTTTAAGAGTTTCGAAATTTGAATTAAGGTCTAAACGTTAAAACATTATACATAAATATCGTTTTTTTAAAATTCCAAACGTTATCCCTGTCTCAGGAATTCAGTCAACGCACGGTGTATATATATATATATATATATATATATATATATATATATATATATATATATATATATATATATATATATAAGAAAAACACCAAGAATTCCTACTTGAAATATCGTATACTTTATAGAAGGGTTTCTTTTTCATTTTAGAATATTATTTTGAAGTATATTTATATCGATATTTAAATGTCATATAAATATGGGAATTTTTGAAATGTCTTGGGATAAATGTCAGTTAAAATTCAAAACCCCTGAAAAACGTTTAAAATTTTTGAAAGGTACGGATTTCAAAGGAAAAAATCTTTCCTTTTCTTGTAATAAAAGAGAATTTTCAATATTTTTCTACCTTTTAAGTAAATAATAATAACTCTAAACCATTGTTGGGCTTTTGAATTTTTGAAGAATGCTGTGCTGCTGAACAGAAATAAATTTACCAACTTTGTCAGATAAATTTTACACTCTTACAGGGTGCTTAATATCACTTTAAATCCAGAAAAATTTACCTTTATTAAATAAATATAGCATTAATAATGCATTTACGATTAAATTCTTCTTTTTAGACGAGAAAAAACGTTTTGAGGAACTTTTCTGATGATTAGAATTACTGGAAATAAAAAATATGGTTGAAAACAAACAACTTGTCTATAAGAATTAATATTTTGATATAAAGAAAACTTTGAGGAAAACTTAATGTATCAACAAATATTTTGTCTAGATTATAAAGAGTTTCAATGATTAGTTATTATTAAAAATAAAACTTTATCATATTTGGGAAATTTCAGAACGAATACAACCTGATAAATAACAAGATATTAACAAAGAATAGGAACTATATGCTTAAAGAGAATATAGTTGTTTTGCGGATATAAATTTGTAAAATTCCTAATAGAAGATCGGTAGAAAATTTTACAAAACTAAGGAAACTTCTTGGGCATTTGAAGTTACCCGGGTTAAAGGGGTTATAGCATAGCTCGTTTGTCCGAGAAGCAGATGACTTCGAGTTCGATTCCTAGATAGCCTCTCAAAATTACTGGAAATACTTTAGAAGTTCTGAAATTTGGTCGGAGTTTCCAGAACTACAAGAACTTTTCTGTCTGATCTCGAGAGTATTCATCTGAGATAGTTTTTGATATGAATATTTTCCCATACTCTGAACGAATATGGCCTAGAAGCAAAAGTAAATTTATACTCATATGTCACTACCATTCAAAATGAAAAGGGTAATGCATATCTGTTACATAGCAGCATTTTAAAACCCCGCCATCATATTCTCTTTTATCGTAGAGGGAGGAAGTACGCATGACTTTGAAAGTCAGAAAGAAGTCACTTTGTCACTAACAGTTGAGTTTGGAAACTATAAAGCTTTAGATGAGTAATAACACAATATAGTTCCCTATACAAGGGTCGTTTGAAGTCCATAAAAAAATAATTAAACGGACTTTTTTTTGGAAATTTTATGCTTTATTTTTCTGCACAATATCCCTAAAGGCTGTTGTGTACTAACCGTACTGGATTAACTCACCTCAATGTTTACCCATGGAGAAAATTCGTCTACTATTTATAGCTACATAAATTCTCTTAATCAAATAAAAATGGTATCTTCAGATAGGCTGAACTTTTCTACCCATCGCAACAGGATTCATTTTATAAATTTCTTTTCCCCAAAGGAATTTATGAACGTTTAGAACACACTATACCAGATTTTCCCCGAATAATTTAAATTTTAAAATATTATTTGCATTTAAAAAAAAAAGAAAAATGCCCCAAGGTATAAAATGTCTTTCTCTATTACGGAGTACAATTTTTTTAAAAAAATCTTTAAATCCAAGTATCACCAATTCTTGGACAAATTTTTTTCCATGGGTTACCACTGAGGGGAGCAAATCCAATTGGGTTAGTACACACCAGCCTTAAGGTTGATACATTTGGTCCAAAGATCTTCAAACTTTCTTATCCTCTCCATAATGTAAAACTTGTCCAACGCTACAAAATGTGCATGTTTTTACCTAATCGCATCGGAATTTGGCGAAAATTTTTATCCTGCAAGAATTTTTTTCATATTTGGTAAGAAACAGTAGACCAAGGGGGGCACATCAGGAGAACTGATCAGGAGAAATCGAGAAGTTTGGGAACAATTCCGAAGCGCAATTCCTATAGTTTTGCAGCCGCAATCGCGGATAAATGAGCCGGAGTATTGTCGTTATGGAAAAGAACCTTTTTTTTTCTAAACATGGCCTGTTTGGTTCTTCCGGTAATTGTTTTTTCCTGTTCCAAGAACAACGGAACACGGCAAAGGGAGGACTTTCGTCAAAATTTTTATCCAAATTCAGTCATATCTATTCTTGAAAATTCATTTTGAGGCAAAAGTCTAGTAAAATGTAAATTAAATATTTTGATATATAATGATTTTGTAGGGTCATTTTAAACATTTAGAATTACGAACTATTGATGCTTTTGATACATATATACTCGTATATATATTGTAAGAATCCGTTACGACCTTCCCGAATAAATCCCCCAGACAGCCGGACCTCCCACAGCAGGTGACCTGCGAACAGTTCTATAGATCAGCGTCAAGGTGTCTGGAAGCAGAGAATAGTGTGGCTCCTAGCCGCCGCCCCTGGGAGGACGTAAACTAATGAATATTTCGACGTGAACTAATGATTTTCAGATCAGCTGATTTATAAGAGCCGACCACATGGCTTCGTTGTCAAGCGAATCACAGCCAACGGACATGACGTCACCAATTGTGCCAGCCAACCTAAACATTTGCAGTCACGTGACCGGAAGCACGAGTGCCAACGCCGGGAGAAGAAATCCAGTTTTTTGAACAGACTTGGTCGAGACTCTCATCTAGAGAGCACCTTTCGTCTAAGTTGTCCTGGAGTGACCGACTTCATCCTGAACTTTATTTTTCAGAGCAGCCCGCTCGAAGCTTCTCGTCAACTAATACTTCACCCTGAAGTATAGCTATCTCAGAGCATCCTGCTCTACAGGCTTCTGTTAGCAAGTTACTTCATCAAGAAGTTATCTTCATATTTCAGAGCAGCCCGCTCTATAAGCTTCTCGTTAGCTATAAATTTCCTTACGAAGTTACTCAATTTTCAGAGCTGTATGCTCTAGAGGCTGTGTACCGACCTTCTAGTTCAGTTGTGAATGTACTTGCCGACATCTCTCATCGAAATTATTTGGCTATTACGAAGGCCCTCTATGTCTAGAGGTAGATCAACACATTTGTAAATAGTGTAAAAACTTTCCGACTTAAATTTAATAAAATTGTATTTTAATGTAGTAGACTGACTCTGAACATTTTTAGCTACCCGGAGTTTTAAGTTATCACAATATATATATATATATATATATATATATATATATATATATATATATATATATATATATATGTATATATATATATATATATATATATATATATATATATATATATATATATATATACATATATATATATATATATATGGGACCCGGAAATGCCACTACCTAGTGCATTTCCCCACCGCCGAGAGCGATCCCGTCGGACCAGCAGACGGGCAGATATTGTTTGGAGGCGATACAGAGAGGAGGTTCTCGGGCGCCAGCGATGAAGGGTTGAGTTACTAGGAGCGAACGGGGAAGAGCCCCGAGATTTAGGCCTAGCTTGTAGCTACCGTGTCGAAGGGGAGTCGATAGTAAAGCTACCGTGTTGAGGAAGTCTAAGTCACTTCAAGAAGTCCAAGTTGGTTGAGTACTTGGCAATATTGTCATTACCCCGAGAGGTCAACTATTATATGTTCAATGTTATAATACGTGAATTGTGATGTCAACTAAATAAACATCTGCTGTTATTGTTATTGGAGAGGCTATTCATGAGTCATCCAGAGTCCTGTATTAAATGTGAGGTGCCAGATTGTTATACCAGACGACTTGTTAGGCTAATCTAAAGATTGCATCCCATATATATATGTATATATATATATATATATATATATATATATATATATATATATATATACAGTGGTACCTCAACTTACGAGTTTAATTCGTTCCATGACGGAGCTCGTAACTCGAAATACTCGTATGTCGAATCAATTTTCCCCATTGAAATAAATGGCAATGCCATTAATTCGTTCTGGGCTCTCCCCAAACACAGCAATTTTTGGTTACATGTTTTTAAATAAGAAAAATGTTCTTATAAATGACGAACGCTGTATAAAAACGCAATACAATAGAATGTACGGCTATAAACTTGTTTTATTAAGTGTAATGTACAACATTTACCTTGGAGATCAGACTTGAAGATACTGATGAAAGAGGAGGAGAAAAGCTGAACTTAAAAATTAAATCTTATTCGTTGATTTTTGATCTTTTTGTCACATTTTCCTCGCTTTCGCTTTTATTACGAGCTACCCTCTTAAATAGAGACATGAAAGCTGAGCGATTGTTGCATCGTTCACTGTGGCTGTAATGTCCAAGTTCCTCTTTCTGAGAATCCGAAGATCGTTTTCTCAGAATCCGTAAAAGGAGGAGAGCTTGCGATCCTAGGACCAAGGTCATCCCATCCCCTAGAACCCATGGCGACTACCAGTGTAGGGGAGGGAATTGACGCTATCTTTATGCGAGAAAGGGACGACGCTGTTCGGTTTCGGAGGGCGACTCAAGTGTGGGCAGAGCGAGCTGCCCCGGGTGATAATTGTTGAGTGCTAATATCTAGGTTTTAGACTGTATAGTAGTCTTATAATAATATGTATACAATTGTATAATAATTGTACATAAAGGTTGTAAAGATTATATGCTCCTCGTGTTCTCATTTGATGAGCACATGGCGTTCGCTGCGCAAACTAGCTGTGGGGTATCTGAAGCTTGCTCGTAACCCAAATTTTAGCTCGTAACTCGATGCAAAAAATCTGCCGAGAGAATGCTCGTATCTCGAAAAACTCGTAAGTCGAGGTACCACTGTATATATATATATATATATATATGTTCGACTGTATATATATATACAGTCGAACCTCTATTTAACGAACCTCTATTTTGCGAATTTCTCTATTTTGCGAACTTTTCCCTTGAACCAAGAACATTTTGCAAATTTCTTCGTAAAATAACCTCCAAATAGCGAAGTGCATTCTCTATTTAACGAACTTTTTCTTGTGATCCAATATTTTTTCCCTCCATATTTCTCAAAAAATTTCTGAACATTTCAAACTTATTCTTTCTTTTAACACATTTGACACATTAACTATCTTTACACATTCCAATGCAAATTATAGTTTGAAGAAAATACGCCTGAAGGGTTTTTTAGTACATTGCACAGATGCGAGACGTATTATGAGAGAAAACATTTTTTCAAACAAAAAACTTAGACAAAATTAAGAGACTTTATCAGTAATTAAATTTAAGGACACATGAGGTAATGTATACTTAAAATTACTTGTTATATTAATTGCGATAATGTCATTAAAATTCATTAATTTTAATACAATTTTTTTAATCGAAAATACAGTGTATTCCCGGACAATGTTTTGTTTTATCCCTGTTTTCCTTTGTTGTGATGATAATTAATAGTTTATAAATAATTAACGTTTATTTGAATCTCGGGTTTTTAAGCAATTAAATTTTAGTAACGGTTGTGCTTTGTTTTTAATTAATTTATTAAGCCTCTGCTAAATATACTTGATGGTTAAACTTGTGGTGATCAAATATTCATTTATTTGATTAATGTCATCGCATTTGGAGAAGCGTGCGCAAGTTTCTCGAAATGTTTTGACATTATGAAGAAGATTATTGAAGGAGATCATCACATGTTATACCTTATTGTTAAAATATTGATAAATTAATAAGCCTTGTTTTGAAATAATTGTAAGGTGGCTCGTATGTATTTTTGGGTTTTTATTTAATCAATGAATGCAAAATTAAAGTGTGTCTTTTTCTTTTAAAGTTAGTCTTTCCTTTTGAGATAACCCCCCTTGTTGTCAGTTGATTGTAAACCGAGACATGGTCGTGGACACTTTCCCCGAACGTTGGGACGGGACGTTGGAATGTTGATGAGCTTAGCAGCATACGAGAGCGATCCCTCCGCTGTTGAATACAGTGATTCGGAGATGGTGGCGTTTTCAAGGAGGGAATAAGTAACCAACAATGATTATGTGAAATAGAAGATGAAGAAAAATCAACGATGAGTGGAAGAAAAGATTTTTTCGGCCACTACAGAATTTCAACGTTTTCCTCGTCTGAGATTGACGGCGCGCGTTGGGACTTCTTACTTCTTCGCGGAGTCCAAAGTGAAAAAACGTAGCGTTGAGTCGGGGGCGGAAGGTGCGAAGGATTACAGAGGTGAGAGGCGAGCAAGAAGCTGGGAGCTGACCCCAGACTCATGATGGAGAGATGATGGCTGAACGGAAAGGTCCGGAGACGTTCATGTCTTGGCGTCATGCACGCCTTAGAAAATGGCGTTAAGGCTCCCCTCATGACTTCGTAAAATTATAGCTTTTTTTGAGTGCTGCAGTATTTAATTTGGTAATATGATTTTAATTTCCTTTTTTATTATTGAATTTTTTTTCAGTTTTTCTCTTGATTTTTAAAAATTTTAATCACTTTTCATTTAAACGGGTTTTTTTTTCTCACCAGCCACCCTTATTAGTAATTGATTTTATTGCGACTTCTCTGGAATTTGTTCATGTGAAATAATTAATGTATGAAGGCTCTATTACTGTTAATATCTTGTAATCGTTGATTGGTGGAGAGTCATGCAGAATCTAAGACTAGTCGTCAGTGTAATAAAATTGTTATTTTTAGTTTGTAAAGTTGTGTCATGTCGTTCTTTGCTTTTGAGTTAATTTTCCTAATTTTTAGCTTTAGGTTTTTTTTTTATTTCAGCAGAGATGAATTCTTTAAGTTTTCTTTTAGGAGAAATAATTTTTATTTTTAGGTGGGATTCAATTATAGAGATGTAGTTTTATTAGATTTAATTTAATTTTTCTTTTTGGCTCATTAATCACCACAGTGATGCAACAGTAAGTCGAACCTAGTGTAGATTTTAATTATATTATGGGTTATAGCATTAATAAAAACCACAAAGCAAACTTTCCATCTAACTTAATGTACTAACCGCTATAGCTAATGATAAAAGTTAAATTTAATTGGACCTAGATATTAACTGTTAGTAGAAGTAAGTGATTGTTAAGAGTTATCCTACCTTTAATTAGTAATTATTATTAAAGTTTTAACTACCTCATCATCTACAACAATCTGCGTCGCAACACCTGGCAGATTTCTGTTTGAGGGGTAAGATATATAAAAGAAATAGACATTAATTTACAAAATAAATGTGCTGTAGCGTAATGGAAGTATGGGGGTTATTTTTCCCTAGACCGCACAGGGTGCCCGACACACCGCTGTGTGTTTGTCGGGGTATTTTTTGCCAGTTACCACCATTTTTGAACACGTGGGAGATTAAAAAACAGTTCCAGGAAATGCCGCGGAGTTTTGGCCTAAAGTTGAGTCCATGCAAATCGGGTTTTCAAGCAAACGTCTCCCACCATAGTCATACAGCTGTCTTTTCTTAGCGATAGCTTCATGCGAGTGACATCGGCGGGCGATAAAGATGGCTTAACTATGCTTCGCTACGAAGAAATGTCACCGACAGGGCTGCCGGCCCCCTCTTTGAAAAACAGACGATTTTTCGTGGAATTGGGAGAGTCGCCGACAGGGAGAACGCCACAAGATATAGAGAGGCAGAGACTTGGTGTTTGCAGAGGAGATCGGCCTATAACATCCAGCCAAACGGACGTGATTTTGTTAGGCTCCTGGTTTTGGGCCGAACTGGGTCCTGGAGCGTGCATTGCAAAACTGCACGTAGTTTTAATTGAATATGTTGCAATGGCTTAATGTTAATTTTTTTGTAAATAAATTTGTTAAGTTTTTGTTTTAAAAATTGGCCTTCGTATTTTCATTTAGGACTCTGTCTTTTTTTAGTATGGATCCAATAGTTGTGTAATTTTTTTTAAAAATGCCTCAGAGTTTAGCCTTATCGTGACGCCACAGTGTGATTAATTACTTTTATTTATAGCATTAAGTGTTTATGAATTTAAAATCTGTTTTGTGTAGTTTAAAGTATTTTAAAAGGTGAATCTCTATTTAACGAATTTTCCATATAACGAACTTTTTTACGGGATTTAGCGACTTCGTTATGTTTACATTTTTGATAAGGAGCGATTAAAAAATGTTTTTATCGTGGGAAATTTGGAAGATAAACCCACAAAGTAAAACCTTAGTGTACAATTTTACCAGACTTCAATCCTATTTTGGAAAACTATTTTGTGGCACAGGTAAGTGAATGTCTAATTTAAGTATTTTGGATGAATAAGCCTTTGTAGTAACATTTTAAAGTTTTAATTCTCAGAGGCATGTGTATTGATACAATTGATATTCTATTTTGAAGGGGAGATATGTGAAAGGTTTAAATGCTAATTACTTTATGTGAAATAAGCTCACTTTCTGCCCCGCAGTTATATTGTTTAAAATTATATCAGTTCAAGCTAAAGTTTTATATTTTTTTAGCTATGGAAAGGAATCTTCTCTGATGCAAATTTTTTAATCTCTTATTTATCAAAATGCATGATTTTTGCAATAAATCATATGTTTATGCAACTGTCAGCCTGATCTAATTATTTCCAGCCGGACTTAATTATTCCGCTCATTGTCTGGTGAAGTTTGTTGAAGTTAATACCCGAAGTAAAATCAGTTCTCACTTTCGCGGGGAAAATTGGCTTTTTGGCGATACACATCCTCGATGCGGTTTTAGTCAAGTGGAGTGCAAAATTAAACTTTTCGGAAATTCAGAGTGATTGATGTCTCTCTGGTATGTATAATCTGTGCAAGACAAAGACTGATGTTCAGCGTTGTCCTGCAACCGCGTTTCATTAGCGTAATTGGCCACGTAAGAGATTTAATGGGGACGCAACCGCTATAACACGATTTACGTGTTTCGCATTGAGAACACAGAGCTTTGCGTCTCTCCGACTGGGCGGTTAACAGCGAATGGCAACGCCCACCGCTCGTCTTCTCTGTTTGATAAGAAGTGATTGTTTTCTAATATCAGATTCGGGTAGCTGCTAAACATTTTCCCGTGAATTTAGTTCAGGAGCATGACGAATTGGGGCAGGGTTGATGGGTGAAATGTGGTTTTGCGCACAAAAGTGATTCATTTTCCGTGAAATAACATTCCATATGTTACCTTGGATTTTTTTAAAAAAGCATTTCGTTCTGTTCAGAGACAGGTCTTCGATTTATGGGGCGAAACTTTGATTGTTCATTCATTACTAGTAATAAGTTTGGAAGACAATCAAATAAAAAGATATATCCATCTTGACAGGCAAACGGAAAATTCTGTCGCTTTAAAATTCAGTTGTAAAATTAATTTCGCTTTTGAAAATTTCGAAAATCTGCAGGGGAAATGATGAGTTATCTAAACGTGTTTTGGAGAACAAAAATATTTTTCTTAGAGCCTCGGGCAATTGGATACAGTAATATGTATGCCAATTATTATTATAATTTATGAAATTACGATGCACTTTTTATACATGCATTTATTCGATTTCAAAAATCATTCGAAGTCTGCAGAGGAATTTTGAGTTAAACGTATTTTGGGGAACTTAAATATTTTGCTTATCGCCACAGGAAATTGAATATAAATAAATGTATTTGTATGAAATTGCAATGCACATTATTCACGTAAATTTCTCCTTTTTTAAAATGCATTGAAAATCTGCAGAGGAAATTTTGAGAACACGATTGACTAATACTATTAGAATTTTGAGGAATAAATATTTTGCACTTTACCACTGAAAACTTAATATAATTAAATGTGTATGCAAGAAATTACGGTTAACTTTTCATAAATGCATTTATTCGACTTCATAAAGCATTTAAAGTCTGCAGAGGAATTTTTAGTTAAAGGTATTTTGGGGAACTTAAATGTTTAGCTCATCGCCACAGGAAATTGAATATAAATAAATGTATTTGCATGAAATTACAGTGCACATTTTACACATGAATTTCTCCTATTTTAAAATGCATTGAGGAAATATGCAGAGGAAATTTTGAGAACACGATTGACTAATACTATTAAAATTCTGAGGAATAAACATTTTGCACATTACTGCTGAAAACTGAATATAATTAAATGTGTCTGCAGGAAATTATGGTGAACTTTTCATACATGCATAGCTTCAATTTCATAAAGTATTGAAAACTTACAAAGGAAATTTTGCTTAATTAAACGCATTTTTGGAATCTTAAATATTTTGCTCATCACCACAGGAAATTAAATGTAAATAAATGTATTTGCTTTAAATTTCAATACGAATTTTACACAAAAATTTCTTCAATTTCAAAAAGCATTAAAAATATGAAGAGGAAATTTTGAGTTAATTAAACGCATTTTGGAGAACTTAAATATTTTGCTCATCACCACAGGAAACTAAAAAATGTAAATAAACGTATTTGCAAACGTAATGTAAATAAACGTATTTGCAAATTTTACTCATGAATTTATTCGATTTCAAAAAGCATTGAAAACCTACGGAGGAAATTTTGAGTTAATTAAATGCATTTTGAGGAACTTAAATATTTTGCTCATCACCACAGGAAACTAAATGTAAATAAATGTATTTGCATGAAATTACGATACAAATTTTACACATGGATTTCTTCCATTTCAAAAAGCATTGAAAATCTGCAGAGGAAGTTTTTAGTTAACTAGCACGATTAGTATTTTGGGGAACAAATATTTTGCTTATCACCCCAGGAAGCTAAATACGAGGGTCCTTTGAAAAGTAATGTTCAGTAAATTAGTTCTTTTATACCTATTTGTTTTCTGACAATATCGCTACAGTCCTTCTATATACTTCCCCTTGCTTCTCAATAACAGAGTCCCAACATCTAGGAAGATTTCTTAATTCTATAGATGTAGCATGCTACTTTTGTTGAGTTCTCTAATGACTCGGGTAACGGCTGAAATAATCTCTTCTAAGGTGGAGAAACGTTGACTGTGCAAAGGTTTCAACAATAGTGCAATGTCCAGGCGTTTCTGTTTTTGTTCATATGTCAAGCAGTGAGGAACCCACCGAGCACAAATTTTCAAGCTTGATGTATGATCTTCGATCTTCTACACTCACAGTACCCGAGACACGTGGAGACACCATTTCAAAAATTCGTCACTTCAAAACAAAACACGTTAGAAAACTTTCAATGACACATGAATATTCCTTTAGTCCTCAACTGCAAATGGCGAATTTTTGTATTTTTATTGTATCATCCAGTGCGGAATGGCGCCGTCTTGTGCATTACTTTTGAAATGACCCTCGTATAATCAAACGTTATTTTCCATGAAATTACGAAGCCCCTTTTACAGATACATTTCTTCGGCTGCAAAACAAAAATTTAACCTTCAGCTTACGGGTCCCATTTTTGCGATTCCCTCTATAGAACGGGAAATTTCATACCCCCTTTGTAAGAACGGCCATTAAGGGGGTTTTATACATACATACATATATATATATATATATATGTGTGTGTGTGTGTGTATGTATGTATGTTTGTATGTATGTATGCATGTATAAATATGTAAATATATATATATATATATATATATATATATATATATTCATTCTTGAGCCCGTATTCTTGGGTTACATGCAATCCCATCCCGTAAGGAAAAGGTTAATATCTGCAGTGCAAATTCTGAATTGGCAAAGCTTGTTTTGGAGAACTTAAATACTTCCGAGAAATCATGACTGTAAAATGCATAAGTATAGTCCTACCTGTCATAGATTAGACATTTTGAACGTCAAAAGCTTATATCTAGTATATATAACATGCATCTTAACATCGTAAAAAGAGCATTTTGTTTTATAAAATACAACAAATTGCTTGATTTTTCCTATTGCTTGAATTTCCGCAGTATGAAAGTAGAAAATAAGTCTATTTTTTATTGGATAATATTTCCTCTTCTAGTGTAGGTAAAAAGTTGTTGCAATCATTTAGCGACATATCCTCACATTTATAAATTTTTCGTCTCTTAAAATCCAAGTGGTTTCATCAAAATCAGAACCCTCGGCATTCCGATCTATGTGCTCACCATGACATTGCTACCCATGCCATGATATGTGTTGCTATGCCTCCCTCGACCTCTCCGCTCTTGACAAATATCAAGGGCTTGACCTCCGGACGAGATTACTGACGTTGGTCGGGCGCAGGTGTAATGACACTGATTGTTTCTCTTCCTGCAAAGACAAAGGTATCATCTAAAATTCTAAAACGTCTTGGGCAGCCAAGGGGTGGCGCGTTTAACATCGGTCGGAGGGAGCTCAGTTCGAATCCCGGGCCGATGTATATCTTCCTGTCTATCCTCCCAAAATCACGCATCGGGCCCCACCTGGCCGAGGCCCAACTGGGATAATCCCGACGGTGCAGACAGACCCGCAGCAGGCAACCACCCCGCGCACGACCCAGACAAGAACCCCGCAACCACCACTCACAGAACACACCCCACAGAACCAGAGACACAGACGGGCTCCAAGCAGAACAGACGGATGTGCCAAAGAAAACAACATAATTTAGAAGACGAGAAAAAGCTCTGCCGGAGGACACTCACGCAGGCCAACCTTCAAGAAGAGAAGTCTAGGAAAAGAAGGAGGCAGATAGAGAAGCCCAAACGAAACGATTGCACATAATTAATGGCTGCGAGAGAGGACGCGAAAAACTTAAGGAACCAAGAAAAGAGTCAAAATTACTGGCATTGACTCAAAAAATTAAAGAAAAAGAAGACAGCATCATTACAAATCCCAGATAGGAGACAACTTGGCCTAAATTGGGAATGGTCGATTTTGAGAGGGAACAGTCGCAACCCTGGGCTCAAAACCAGCAACATGGTAAAAACCTCATCGTTTCTGTGCAACCCACCCTGCGGAACCTTCGTGAGCCGGCGTGTCCTGTATTTGCCAAAGGGCACCACCCCAGTGACGAGGACCGTGACCTCTAGGGTTGGACCAACTCAAGGAAGGCCCAGCTTACATAAAAAGGCTGCAGTCGATAGGTCAGAATCCTAGGACAAGACCAAATCTCCTGACTTACTCAGGTCCCGTGCCATTTCGCTCATCATAGCAGGCCCTAACCTTAGCCCTACCTTGCCTTTGGATTTCCTACTCACCACAAGTGCTGAGCAGTTCCTCCTCGGGGAATCCTATCATTAACGATCTGGACCATTCAGATCAACTAAGAATACTAATTGAACTAAGCTTAAGCCGGATAATAAAAAAGTTTAACGCTGACTGAAAATAGGTGAAAAATAAGGGTTAGTCAGCAAGAGTTAGGCTCAACTACGGCTTACAAATTAGATTAAACAGCAGGAGGAAGAAATTAGTGGGTGAGATGGTAAAGGAAAATACTTACATACGACCCCCGGAGTAGAAGTAGAGATTACTGGAGTTAATCCTGCTGAGAGACTTGGCTAGCGCAAGCTAACGCATGCTAGTTGATGGCTTGTTGTCATGAATTCTCCTTCAAATAACTAGAAATTAACCGAAACAATAATTTTGATTCCCCAGCCTAACTGAAATTCTGCGAAGGAGAAAAACGAAAACACAATCCTTTTCGGCCGTGGCCCCGGCTGGCGCTCCTAACAAGTACACTAGTGTGTGCGCCATGAAAACATGCAAAGGTATAGTACATGTTGAGCCGACAACAGAGCACAACCTAGAAGGGGAGAAAAAAGGGGGGGGGGGAAACCTATCCAGATTTTTTTGGGGGTTTAGGACCTTTTTTTTATTAGTAAATTGTTAATGTGTTAGTGAAACTGGGGAGCCTGACTGTTAGATGTTAATTGGTTACTTGCCGGGGAGCTGAAAGAGGAAGGTTACTATTATTACTTGTGATAAGTGTGATATGTTAAGTAAAATGAGTGTAAAAATGGAATGTAAAAAATTAATTAAGTGTTATTGACTGAATTTACATTACTAGTGTGAAAGTTTCCTATGTTATCAATGTTTGAGTGCAACCACCACAAGATCCTATTTACCTTTTCTTTAACCCATTTATTAGATGCTACTTGTTGGTACCAGATTTTAATATTCCTGTCTACCCTTGGTATGGGCAGGTTAAATACTCAAGCCGAAAAATCCTTCAATGTGGTTTGTGATTGGGAGATTGTACGAGCCCCACATATGTCATCCCAGAGGTTTCTAATTTGTGGTGGCACCTGGTTAAGTCGGAGTTCGACCCTTATGGTGCCAGTAAAAACTAAAACCTCATTCCTTAGCCAGCAACCATCTATGGGCCTAGGCTGGAATGTTCCGGCCAGGGGGCATTAGTTACACAACAACAACAAAATTGTACGAGGTGTCCTGTTGGTGAAATAAACATTTCGTTTTAAAATGAGCACAATACTTTATTGAATTCTAGAGTACCTTTTTGCATATAAATGGTCTTAACTAACACATTTTCTCGTTTTTAGTTTATAGAATTAATAAGTAGCAGAATTCATATTAGATAAGTTGACTTCAGCAAGATCAGCTGCAGAAAACGAGACACATCCGCCAAGCAGAAATTATTTGGCTGAGCGTTGACTCTAATTACATCTGCATTCCTTCAACTTTATCCTCCGCTTATTTAACTACTATTAACTATAAGGTTTTCCTCATCTAGGCATGCTTTTAGCAGTTAACAAATAAATATTAAATTGAAAAATAACTTTTACTCTAAATAAAATATTTAACAGACGAAAAATTAGGTTGAAAAATTTATAAATTACATACTGACGAAGAAAATAATTAAAATTGCTGCGTTGCTTTACTTATAAAAAGTTTACAATATTGGTTTCATTCAATCATATCACCTCGATTTTTAAAAATTAAACCTTATAGTAAGTTATATTATTTTCCTCATTATTGAATAATTGCGAACTGGTTGCCATAGACAGTAGTCTTCCAGAATATGAAAATATAATTACCTTTTCTTCCCTCATGTGACGGCCTGGAAATCCTAAATCGATAGAATTAATGATTTTAGTCTCATCATTAAAATTTCACCCAAAGCCATCATCATAGGGATGAAATGTTAAAAGAATAATCATGGTTATAGCGAAAATTATCAATCAGCTTCGACATTTAATGTTATAGTTTAACATCATTGAATTTCAGAGTAATAGGATAAAAATCTCATATAGTTTTATGACTTCGCATAGAAAGAGCTTCCATTATATATTTTAATGTGTCATGAAATTGTCCGTAGAATCGACAAGACATGGGTGAATGAGCTTCTTTAAATGACATTAAACCGAGCTGAAAAATGGAATTACAAGGAAAGGTGATGATTCTTTCAATGTTATTTTCAGGAATGTAACAAAGCTGTACAAAATTTTCGTCGACGTGGTACACCAGCACGCTTTTATGAAATACCAGCGTAGCGGCACGGACGAAATTTGTCGGCAACGTCCATCTCTAGCACAAGCACAGCTGTAATAGAAATATGTCCTCTAACTATCACCGGGGTGTACCATCCAACCAGCAACCTTTAGTTATTCTCCCTGGCTATGAAGCTTTTAGAACTGGCTTGAAGAAGGACCAATTACGTGCCAATCAGACAAAAATAAAATGATGGGACAGAAAAACCAAAGAGCGACTAAAACGCGTGTATAACCAAGTCATTAAGATCATTGTCTGCCATAATAAAAACCAAGGAGCGACTAAAACATGTGTGTATAACCAAGTCATTAAGGTCATTGTCTGTAATAATAACAATACTTTTGAGTTGCAAATGTCCTCTATATTGAATCACTGCAAATCTATCTGTCCTGTCAAATACTGCCAACATGAATGGCATTCAACAAACAAAAAGCAAGCTACCAAGATATGTGGGTAGTATGAAAAGACTAGCTAGAATTTCCCTCTCTCGAACCTAGTCCAGTATAACATAGAAAAGACAATTTATTCGAAATTATTGGAATTTATTCTCCCCATCAATCAAGTTGTGAAGAAAGGTCGTTCAATATAAAACTACCGTAATACGAGTTGGGGTTACTTTGTGACTGCAGGGGTAATTTTGTGATTCGAAGTAATTTTTTCGTATTTCGGATCTTGTGCTGCGCCCGTGATACCATGGAGGCAAAGAACAGCGCCAACAGCTTGTCCGACATACAGAGACACCTAGTGGCTAGTGTCCGAAGCTTCTGCGCGTCATTTGTCTTCGTTGCCGAGTGTATTGTTTAAACCTGTTGTCAAGCTATTAACTGAAACTTCGGAAACTTTGTGGGCTGAAGGCTAACACCTTATACAACCAGCTGCCACAGGTAATTATTTTTTATTTTCAATATGTTGGTTAGATTGTGGAGCAATATAACTTTTGTGTAGCGATATTTCCAAGAGATATGAGAACATAACCTAAATATCGAAAGGTAACGGGGTTACTTTGTGACACATTGACACTGTCACAAAATAACCCACAAATTCCACCCACCTTCCCCAGCCGCTCGAAGTTGCATTTTTCTATCCTCTAAAATACTTCTGGAGAGAAAGAACTACCCGAATCTGGAAAAAACTACCCGAAGGAGCAGAATGTGCCAAAAGATGAATTTCCTCATCTTCTCAAAAAACTGATAGCTGACCTGGGCACCCGAGGTCTCTTTGACGTCAAAGATAAAGCTATCCAGTATTTGCAAAAGAATATTCAAATAAAGTAGTGCTATTTTACCATAAAAGACCAAAAAAATCTTTAAAAAATGATTTTTTTTGAAAAATTGACTCCGAACGTAGAATATTAATCAAAAATTTAGCTAAAACGCCTATCACTCTCCACAAAATCCTAATGCTAATATTTTAATTTCCTTCTTACTCATGATACATATGACAGTTATCTTCAAAATGGCCTACAATCTAAGAGAAAATTTTAAAATGCAAAAATAATACACGCAATTTTATGTTCTAATATGAAAATTTTCCCCAATTCGTCATTCCTTTCCTTATAAAAACAGCCCAAAATAAAAAAAAAACTACAATTATATCACAGAAATATTTCAAAGAGTTGTAGACAGAAGCATAAAAAGAAAGAATATTCAAATAAAGTAACTAAATTAAACAAAATATGACAGATAGTTCAAATTCCACTTCACTATCCCATTGAAATAATATTTAATGGAATAATAACTATTAATTTATGAAAAATTAGAAAATTAACTAAATGTAAAATAGAAAAGTAAATATAACATAATTATATTTCACTGCCCTTCAGAAATATCCAATTATAACACAATTTCCTTAGCAATACAAAAAAACAAAAAAAAAAGTGAAAGAGTTTCAACAGTAATCCGTATATTGGGAATTAACCCGGTAGAAAAGGATTAATGAAAAAAAGAAAACTAAAGGAGTAATATTAGAAAATTAACTTTAAATTCCTCCAAATAACTACGAAATAACAAATCCATGCGTTCACTTACCTTGGACATCTAGAATTAACATATAGTGGGTGTGCATGCGCAGATCTTATGAATGATTGATTCCATCGTCTGGAGATGAAATATTATTTAAAAACTGTATTTATTTAGAATTATTTTAAAGCTTCCAAACTTATCTTAGAATTAATTATCTTAAGGCTTCAAAACATAAGTATACCAAGTTTCAACCAGATTCGTCAAGAAATGTAGATTTGTATACGTTACATACATACATAGACACTTTGCTTTATTTATATAGATAGATATATGTTTTGCCCCGTAAAATAGAAATATATTTATTGTATTATTTTAGTCCTTTTTGTTAAAAAAAACATGTTAAAAGCTGAATGCTTCAAAGGAAATATATTTTTCAAAATATTAATATGTTTACATTCGAATCCTTTTAAGTTAGATTCTCCTCATGGTTCCAATTCTTTAGAAATGTGTCCAACTTATAGATTCCATTATACATTATTGGTACTATAGCTTTTTGCAGTAAATGTCTTGAACTCGGAACAATATCCACCCTCCTGTAAATAATATTTAATATGTAATAACTATTTTTTTACATTATAATATACCTAACTGGTTAATATTGTCAAATGATTAACATATTTCATTTTAATGTAACTAAATATAGTCTAATTTTTTATATTATTAGATTCACTTTTCATTTACTTAAATTCAAGTTGAATACATTTAAAATTAATGCATCTTCCCCTCAAAAAAGCGGAGAATAGAATAAACAAACTGAAAAACTTTGCTCACCATATTTATATATGTTTAACCATACGTTGCTCTTACGTTTAGCTTCATCTCTATATTTTGACCCTTTGAACATAACGATTATATTAAGGAATATGTGAAAAATAACATGTTTGGTTATATTAGTTGTTTGAAAACAATTGATCTTCCATTTATGGTGCGTGGAGCCCTAATTGCAGATTTCTATTAATTTTTACGTTTGTCAGTGGCTTCTACCTATACTTTATTTTTTTTTTCTTTTCTAAAGTATCTTGCATTTATGGTGCGTGGAACTCTTAATTGCAGATTTCTATTAATTTTTTTGTTTGTCAATGCCTTCTAGCTATACTTTAATATTTTTGCTACAAAATCTTGCATTTATGGAGACATTTATTATGTTATTTATACTGTGTTTAGTTTTTAAATTAATTTTTGTTAACAAACATTAGACAATTTGACAAACTTGAAAAATGAAAGGCTGAATCTACTAAAATTCTGAGATGTGTATAACATTTCACATGTTTTTTTTAAAATGTTATTTATGCTGTGTATACTTTTTTAATCAATTTTGTTTAGCAAACATTCGACAAAATGACATTTTTACTTTTCAGCTTTACTTTTTAAAACTCTTAACTTTCCAAGAGACAATTTGACATTTTTTCCTTTTCAGGTTTTAGTGGTTTATTATAAATGTATATATTTTATGTTTTACTTTTCAGCTTCTTTTGCTCCAAAGATGAAAGGTTAAATCTAGATGAATTCTGAGGAGTTAATTATAAATTTATATATTTTTATATTGGATTTTTTTTTATTATTTGGGTGTATAACATTTCACATGCTTCTTTTTCTATGTTATTTATACTGTGTTTCGTTTTTAAATTGATTTTGGTTAACAAACATTCGACAAATTTACATTTTTGCTTTTCAGCTTTACTTTCCAAAAGACAATTTGACATTTTTCCTTTTCAGCTTTTAGTGGTTTATTATAAATGTATGTATATTTTATGTTTTACTTATCAGCTTCTTTTGCTCCAAAGATTGAAGGTTAAATCTTGCTAAATTGTTTAGATTTTAAATTGATTTTGGTTAACAAACATTCCATAATTTGACATTTTTACTTTACAGTTTTAGTGGTACAGTGATGAAAGACTGCATCTACCAAAATACTGAGATATGTATAACATTTCACATGCTTTTTTTTTGGCTATGTAATTTATACTGTGTTAAGTTTTTAAATTGATTTTGGTTAATAAACATTCCACAATTTGACATTTTTACTTTACAGCTTTTAGTGGTACAATGATGAAAGACTGCATTTACCAAAATACTGAGATATGTATAACATTTCACATTTTTTTTTGGCTATGTAATTTATACTGTGTTAAGTTTTTAAATTGATTTTGGTTAACAAACCTTCTTAAAATTCCGGGCAACGCCGGGTACTTCAGCTAGTAAGGTAATAAATAAAGATAAAAATGGGCCAATGGACTGCTGTAATTTTAGATCTGTTAGAAAGAGCTCTTTCTAAACACAGACGTAAAAGCAGAGCATGGATTATTAAAAGTAGTGTAACAGGAATGGAGCAAAATTCCGATGATAACTCGAAGATAAGCTGTCGAATCTTTGAAATCTAGATGTGGGTTACTAAGAATCTACACTGTAGGTGTGATAATAGGGCAAAAGGTCTACCATGTGGATTATTTAAGGAATAAATATTTTTGGTCTAAGTAATGATTATATTGCAGTAAGTTGTTATAAAACTATGAAAGTACTAACATTTGGATTGGAAAATATTCTTTGCATCCATCGATTCAAATTACTTAAACTAGTTCTGTGTAGCGTATAATTTAATGCTTAGAAAGTGCATATGATATTGAATATATAATTTCAATATTACATGTTTTTAAACATATTTTAATATAAATATTTCCACCATTATTTTTATGTAATTTTGATGTATATATTTTAAATTACATCTATGTATTTAAGTTGCTAAGGCGACTATTTGGGCAGTCCGTGAGAGATAACTACTACATCAATTTACTTCATTTTGGACTTAAACGAAAGATTGTAATTTGTAGATTTCTCAAATTTGGTTTTTTTAACCGCAGTTTCTATTAATTAGCGATAATTTACAGTTAAAAATTTATTTCTGCGCATGCTCATTGACATGTTTTTAATGATAAACACGTTTATTCCGAGGGATCTCTCTTTATCTCTCTCTCTCTGCCATTTTTATTTTATGATAATTATATCAGTATAACAGTATAAATAACATAGATTTAATAACAGTATAAATATCATAAAATATATACATTTATAATAAATCACTAAACGCTTAAAAGTAAAAATGTCTAATTGTCCATACAAATACCTCTATAAATGCAGGATTCTGTAGCCAAAAAAATATATAAATAAAGTATTAAAGTATTGGTTAAAGGCACTGACTGATGAAAAAATTAACAGAAATCTGCAATTTGGGCTACACGCACCATAAATGCAAGATTCTGTACAATAATAGAAATATCCTGTCCTTATTAAACTCCATATAAATCTCTGTTCAATTAAACTGATCCAAATATTATCTCAAGTACCTTCATAAACTATGTTTCTCGTTTCTTGATTCGGGGTTCAATATGAATGTTTGTTAACCAAAGTCAACTTAAAACCAAACACAGTATAAATAACATAGGAAAAAAAAACATATGAAATGTTATACACATCTCAGAATTTAGATAGATTCAGCCTTTCATCACTAAAAGCTGAAAAGTAAAAATGTCAAATTGTCTTTTGCCTTGTGAACTCTGCATGAAAAATTAAACACAGTATAAATAACATAGTATAAAAAAGGGGATTGGAAATGTCATACACATCAATACTAAAACACAACGAATAAATTTTGGTTCTAATTTGACTCTTAGTGTGCTTCACTCTTGAAAATAGTTGTTTACAGATGTATGTGCTTCCAAACGTTGATGACCAGAATAACGCTTAACTATGCAGTGAAGGATATTTATATCTGGGCAGGTATGATTTATGAGTAAAACAATGAGATTCGATTGAATTTCTCTTTAAGTTAGATGTCAGATTGCAACTCTATGCATTCCATTTGACAATTTGCTAGCATTATATCTATATCGACTGTAAATAGAGTATAAAACATGCAAAAAAAAATTGTTTATTTTCCCCAAAGTCCTGAAATCAATTTTAAATTCGTGTACTAAATCGGAAAGTAGGGCTGCATATTTTGTAAAATTTTTAGAATTGTGCTTGGTCAGTGTCTCGAAACGCAAAAAATTTTTAACATTTAATTTGGCTTGCCATAATTTCAACTTCATGGATTTTGCACTGACATAAAATCCATGAAGTGACGGGTGTTTAAGTCATTTAAATGGGCATTCAGATCTATCTAAATCTGCAAGCCAGTTATTATAAAGTTCTGGCACAGATTACTTTTCAATGTCATAAACAATTTGATATCATCAAGTAGGCTATAAAACCTTTTTAATATTTTCTCCACTGAGCTACCTTAATTCTTAAAAGTATTGCCATATTCAGCATCCAAGCTTTTAAGAAATTCCTGAAACTGGCTATGAGTCAATCCCCAATCCTTCATAAAATTCACCATTTTGAAGATGATTTGCATAACATGGTCCATTTTTTTTTCTTTTCCGCATTATTTTTTATATCAAGACAGGCTATTAATTTTTTTTTTCACTTTGAGCTCTCTCTCACTAACACTCTGGGCCTCACTAACACTTGCTTTGGGCCGCATGCGGCCCAAGGGCTGGACACCCCTGTATTAAAATATAGGTAAAAGACCCTGACAAATGTAAAAATTAATAAAAATCTGCAATTCGGGCTCCACACACCATAAATGCAAGATTCTGTAGCAATAAACATCTCCATAATTAATATCTGCATAATAAATGTCTCCATAAATGCAAGATTTTGTAGCAAAAATATTAAAGTATAGCTAGAAGGCATTGACAAACAAAAAAATTAATAGAAATCTGCAATTAAGAGTTCCACGCACCATAAATGCAAGATACTTTAGAAAAGAAAAAAAAAATAAAGTATAGGTAGAAGCCACTGACAAACGTAAAAATTAATAGAAATCTGCAATTAGGGCTCCACGCACCATAAATGGAAGATCAGTTGTTTTCAAACAACTAATATAACCAAACATGTTATTTTTCACATATTCCTTAATATAATCGTTATGTTCAAAGGGTCAAAATATAGAGATGAAGCTAAACGTAAGAGCAACGTATGGTTAAACATATATAATTATGGTGAGCAAAGTTTTTTAGTTTGTTTATTCTATTCTCCGCTTTTTTGAGGGGAAGATGCATTAATTTTAAATGTATTCAACTTGAATTTAAGTAAATGAAAAGTGAATCTAATAATATAAAAAATTAGACTATATTTAGTTACATTAAAATGAAATATGTTAATCATTTGACAATATTAAACCAGTTAGATATATTATAATGTAAAAAAATAGTTATTACATATTAAATATTATTTCCAGGAGGGTGGATATTGTTCCGAGTTCAAGACATTTACTGCAAAAAGCTATAGTACCAATAATGTATAATGGAATCTATAAGTTGGACACATTTCTAAAGAATTGGAACCATGAGGAGAATCTAACTTAAAAGGATTCGAATGTAAACATATTAATATTTTGAAAAATATATTTCCTTTGAAGCATTCAGCTTTTAACATGTTTTTTTTAACAAAAAGGACTAAAATAATACAATAAATATATTTCTATTTTACGGGGCAAAACATATATCTATCTATATAAATAAAGCAAAGTGTCTATGTATGTATGTAACGTATACAAATCTACATTTTTTGACGAATCTGGTTGAAACTTGGTATACTTATGTTTTGAAGCCTTAAGATAATTAATTCTAAGATAAGTTTGGAAGCTTTAAAATAATTCTAAATAAATACAGTTTTTAAATAATATTTCATCTCCAGACGATGGAATCAATCATTCATAAGATCTGCGCATGCACACCCACTATATGTTAATTCTAGATGTCCAAGGTAAGTGAACGCATGGATTTGTTATTTCGTAGTTATTTGGAGGAATTTAAAGTTAATTTTCTAATATTACTCCTTTAGTTTTCTTTTTTTCATTAATCCTTTTCTACCGGGTTAATTCCCAATATACGGATTACTGTTGAAACTCTTTCACTTTTTTTTTTGTTTTTTTGTATTGCTAAGGAAATTGTGTTATAATTGGATATTTCTGAAGGGCAGTGAAATATAATTATGTTATATTTACTTTTCTATTTTACATTTAGTTAATTTTCTAATTTTTCATAAATTAATAGTTATTATTCCATTAAATATTATTTCAATGGGATAGTGAAGTGGAATTTGAACTATCTGTCATATTTTGTTTAATTTAGTTACTTTATTTGAATATTCTTTCTTTTTATGCTTCTGTCTACAACTCTTTGAAATATTTCTGTGATATAATTGTAGTTTTTTTTTTATTTTGGGCTGTTTTTATAAGGAAAGGAATGACGAATTGGGGAAAATTTTCATATTAGAACATAAAATTGCGTGTATTATTTTTGCATTTTAAAATTTTCTCTTAGATTGTAGGCCATTTTGAAGATAACTGTCATATGTATCATGTCTGAGAAGAAAATTAAAATCTTAGCATTAGGATTTTGTGGAGAGTGATAGACGTTTTAGCTAAATAAAAACCTTTAAATAATCATTTTTTACAACAAACAAATGGAATAGCTAAACACGAACATAGTTAACCGTAAATAAATCGTAAAACTGTGCTCAAGTTTAGACTGATTCTTTTTAGTTAAGTTATACAAATTTTTATGTTTTTAAAAGTACATCGTGAATTATAAAATTAAGAACAATATAAAATACAGTATACTAAACATTCTGAAGTACAAACACAATATGTAAAATACCTAATAACCAAATTTCAGAAAGTAAATAATCGCAAGTTAACAACAATATTCAATGCGTTTATTTACCTTGTAACATCTAGGTGCGCATGCGCAGTTTTTATGAATGATTGATTCCAACGCCTTGAGATGAAATATTATTTAAAAACTGTATTTATATATAAGCATTTTAAAGCTTCCAAACTTATATTAGAATTATCTCCAGGCTTCAAAACATAAGTACACGAAGTTTCAATCAGATTCGTCAAGAAATGTAGATTTGTATACGTTACATACATACATACATAGAGACACTCTGATTTATTTATATAGATTTACAGTTTTTACAGAAATATTGAGAGAGATCATGATCTTTATGGCATTTCCTTTTACAATAAAATGCCCATAAAAATGTAGTTTTTTTGGACATTCGTTTAATATACTTTTATCAGATAGAAATAATGCTTTACATTTTTTTTATCCTCTACATTGGGATATTAACCATTTTGTACTTCGAAATGTCAGTTCAATGATTCTCACAACATTTTTTTTTAACTAAAAAAATTCCTCGGAAATAACATTTTATTTCTAGCTTGTTTCTACATGCCATCTTTAAAATATACATTATTTAAATACAACAGATGGTGATTTAAGTTGCATGGTATATGCTTTTGCCAAATTTTCTTCCGCATTCTCAAATTTTAATATTTTTTTTTATCAAACTATTCTAAAACTGTGAAAGAACTCTTTAAATTGCATCTACCTCTTAGGAATTAAACTCATCCAACACCAACGAAGTGTCAACAAAGAGAAAATGTTGCCGATTTAAGGAACCTTATTTCTAAATCCTTCTTATTTATTATTTTATTTACTTTAAAAAAATTTTACAACAGTAGTTTAAAAAGAGGTGAATGTTTCAGCCTCTCTAGTCAGCGAATCGGTTCACTTGAACACCAGCAGATTCCTGTCCTGTCTTATAAAACTGAGCCCGACTTTCACCATGTTATCCTCTTTTAGTGGTTTCTGTGGTTTCTAAAAAATGAATCAGAAAATACAAGTGACATGCTTTAATAACCGCTCTCGTAAACCATCCAAACCAAACGGCTACGCCCAGCTGATGATCCCATGATAAGGGCGAAATATAGGTCCCAGGTTACTGGGGTACTTTGGAGGTGTACATATATGCAGTTGTGGATGACAAACTCAATTCTCCGTGAATTTCGCCGATCTCCAAGCACAGCATCTCCAAGCACAGTAAAGTCTGTTCCGCAATCAGCGGTAGACCATAGATCTTGTTGACTTAAAGTGTACACTTTGTTGGTCAAAAGTGACAATTTAGAGAAATTCTGTTGTTGTTGTTGCTAATCCCTGTCACCCATTAAAGCTAGATTAGGTCCATGATACCGCACACTCTCAAGAAGTCAATGACCAACAATGGCCGCTCCAGAAGATCTTCCTTTTCAAGTCCCAAGCATACTGGGATATGATCCGGAGTCGCTTGGCCTTTGGAACAATTGGTACAAGTTAGGAAAACTTTCTCCTTGTCAGTATAAGTCAGTGTTCTGAGGTGTCCACTTCGAAAGCGGGTTATTGTAATTTGCTGCTCTCTGCTGCACCGGAGGGACGCATATAAGCAAACTGTACTTGGATAGAAACCTGGAGGATAATGCGCGCTTATCATTGGTCGAATCGTCCTGTCATTCATTCCAATTCCTGACAAGCGTGCTCCTTTCGACCAAAGCCGAAGATGTATCGCTTTTAAGGAGTATATGCGCTCATGATGATTTCACTTATCAATTTTTAATAATATACCGTTATGCTCTATGCTAAAATACTTAATATAGGAAATACCATTAGTTTCGTAGCCAATAAAAGACTGTATGTGAAAAACACGAAATTTGACGATAAGTACAACGCATTTGACATAAAGCCACGGTGAAAATACGATTAACACAAGTTAAAATGCGTATAAATTTAAAATGAATTTTGAAATAGGCGAAAAAAAAAGTTTAAAAATTGCCAAGAAATCACAGCAATCGAAAATAATTAAGCTGTGAAAATATGCTTATGTGTGAAAACGGTAATGCCATCTGTATGAAGATAGGGAAAGTAATAAAAGTTACAAAGTAAAATTGTAAGAACTCCTTTAAACTTTATACCAACTCATCGCTGTTATCGATCAATTCGAAAGGAAATATGGAAAGAATATTCGTGTTTTTCTAAAACACCTGCTAGAATGCTGAAAAATGCTTAATATGCTGTTTTTTATAATGGAAAATTGGTTTATTTTCCATTTAATGCACTATAAAATTACAATAATTTAAAATTATTTAATGTTGTATAAACCAAGTTAAATTTCTGTTATTTTTTACACCAGTTTATTTAATGTTTTATTTAATTTTGCATTTTGTTGGTTGTTTGAATAAACAAAAATACACTGAAGTGCCACTGAATTAGGGATACCTACCTAGTAACGAGTTGGGCCTCCTCTGGCCTTGACGAGTTGGACCTCCTCTGGCTGCCACACGACGAGGCATAGATTCAACAAGTTTCTGGAAACGTTCCACGGGAATGGCTTGCCAAATATTGGCTAAAGCTGTCCATAATTCAGTAAGGTTCTTTGGTGCTGTGTGATGGCCTTTCACGCCTTATTCCAAAACATCCCAAAGATGCTCAATAGGATTTAAGTCTGGGCTTCTAGGTGGCCAATTCATGACAGAGAAGTCAGAGGAATGCTCATCCAACCAGCCAGTAGCCAACCGGGACTTGTGAGAGGTACAGTTGTCTTGCTGGAAAACTCCATTACCGTGCGGATAACAGAACAGCATAAACGGATGGAGGTGATCACCCAGCAACTCTACGTACCGAATTGCATTGAGGGAGGTTGGTACACGCACCAAAGATCCCAAACTGTGTCATGAAAAAACACCCCAGACCATGATTGAGCCACCATGCCCTTGTACAGTTCCAGCCAGGCATGCAGGATCCATGGCTTCATGTGCCTGACGCCATATTCTCAGCCTCCCGTCGGCGTTAAGTAGTTGGAATCGAGACTCATCACGCCATGCTACTCGTTTCCAGTCCTCTACACTCCAGTCTCTGTGCTCTCTTGCCCAGGCAAGACGTGCAGCCCGATGGCGAGTATAGAGCAATGGTACTCTCGTAGGTCGACGGCTCCCGAAACCCATACGGTGAAGCGAGCGTTGCACAGTCCGTTTACTGACTGTACGACTGGCACCGTCATGAAACTGGGTGGTAATTTGAGCGAATGTTTGGCTTCGCTGGCTACGTACAATACGCCTGAGCCGTCTCTCACCACGCACTGTCAAGGCTAATTGTCCTTTGCAGTTTGTCCGATCGCTAGTTTTTTTTTCACCATCCATGTATTCTTGAAATACTCTTGACACTGTCGACCTTGAAAATCCTAGCTGTCTGACGATTTCGGAAATTGAATGGCCCATGCGTCGCGCACCTACGATTTGTCCGCGATCGAAGGCGTCTAAATCAGGCAGTTTACCCTTACTGGCAATTCCAACAACTAATTCAGAACAACCACAGTACGAGCTATATATGCAGTTACCACAGCGCCCTCACTTGCGCATACATGATGCGCAGCGCTACACAATTTGCATAGGCTTTGCTATCCCTAATTCAGTGGCACTTCAGTGTATCTTGCATGTCACATTTTTAACTTTAAATTATTATTTCATGGTGTATGAACCAAGTTAGTTTTCTGTTATTTTTTACACTACTTTATTTGATGTTTTATTTAAATTTACATTTTGTTTGATGTTTTGAAAAAACAAAAATATCTTGCAAGTCACATTTTTTTTATTGAAAGGAAAAAAAATTAAAACAAAAAAAATTTAATTTTTCCCTTTTGAGGTTTTTTTTTTATAACCACACTCACACTAGGTTTTAACTTTATTAGCATTTGTTTTATTAATGCAAGAATTATTAATTGCATGAAAATTCAGAATACTACATAGTATATTTTTTCTTCAGTGAATGTAAAAAAAATAAACAACGTGAGCTAATGTCCATGCCCATGCATTTTTGCATTTTGTTGATTAAGCTTTATATTAGTACATAAGGAATGGCTTCATTTTCTTTTTACTGATACACCTGAAGCTGGACGGCCAGTTAGTAAACGTTTCGAACCTCTTGTCACTTTTAAAGATTTCCTGGCAATAGATGTTGGTTGAACATGGATTGACGCACCAGCTCTGCCGAAGAGAAATTCTGTTACAAGCAGTATGAAGGAATTCTTCCCACTGGCCCTCAGAACCGATTTTATTCAACTTGGAATAAAATTTTTATGTCCGTTTAAAGATTATTTATGCAATTATTTATACAATTATTTATACAATTATTTTTGTCCGTTATGGACTTTAAGTTACTTCTTATTATTATTGTATCAGAATTTTCAACAATAACATTCTGAAACTGAACAGGGAAGTCTTCATTTCTAACATCCATACGTCTCAATAACAAATCCATTTTGTCAAGATGGCGTTTGTTTTGATCGCATTACGGCGCTTTGAATAGAAACGGGACAACAGCAGCCAATGGCAAGCGCGCATTATCCGCCAGGTTTCTATCCAAGTACAGTTTGCTC
The DNA here is from genome assembly GCA_907164885.2 of Dolomedes plantarius. Taxonomy (NCBI): domain Eukaryota; kingdom Metazoa; phylum Arthropoda; class Arachnida; order Araneae; family Dolomedidae; genus Dolomedes; species Dolomedes plantarius. The sequence continues at coordinate 49,545,576 of OU015500.1, read as the reverse complement.
ATATGCCGGAGGGACAGAGAACCACCGGGGCGATTACCCTGGTACCAATGATGTACGGGGGGGGGGGTGGGGATGGCGAATGCAGACCTTACAAGACAGTTATGTTTAGAATACAGTTCAGTATATGTCAGAGGCGCCGGCCTATCCATGGACTCTGCAGCACCTCTTTTAAAAAGGGTATCAGCACTCTCGTTACCGGCAAGGTCTATATGGGAAGGGATCCACTGTAAATGAATCTCACGAGATGAGGAGAGCCGCTTCAGCTTGTCCAAAATAGCAACTCCCGTATTAAGAGAAATTCTGCATTTGAAATTTTTTTTCCTTCAGCGTACTCTTCTGTTAAGGCTTGCCGAGGAGCTCACAAAAAAGGGGGCGAAACCTAGATACAATATTGCTTGGAGTTATACGAATTTGCAAAAGCGGCCCCTCCTTCAAGAACATTCTCTATTCATTTTGTTTTCTCACAACTCCGTTGACCAGATGGCAAGTGTCTTCCCAGACCGATAGGTTACACTACAAAGAGAGATCTCAGGTACCAACGAACCACAATAAATTATGACGATTATTAAGTAAGAAAGAAGCAATTGTAGAGGGACACTCGAATAGCTGGGGAGATTTCTGGATCAAAGATATGAACTGAGATTAATCACTCAATAAATAAGCAAATTAAAAAAATTTTAAAAACGTTAGAGATAAAAGGTCAAACACCCCATTTCGCTACCCTTATCTTTTATGAAGGAAATCAATCTCACCTTAAATATTTTTTCCTTGCACAAATCTCCCATAGGACTACTTGTTGCAAAAATTTCAATCTTTAAAACCTTTTCCCTTTTTTTTGTAGAGCTTATCGAAAACCGTGTGAAGCCTGTTTTTGGCAGTTTTCACTAATTAATATCCCAAAAAGGACTGAGTTAAAAATTCTGAAAACTTAGATAATAAACAGCTTTTTAATATAAAGCTACCATATAAATTTTATGAGTGAGACTTAACTGGTTTTAGAGTAGTAAAGCATTAAATTCATGAAAAATATTGTGCTATTTTTTCGGACTAGTCACTTTTAAAATCAGTATTAAAGCCTGTTATTCTTGTTTCAACAACTAAAACATAAATGTTTTGTTAGATCTAAACCTAAAACTTGTCCCTGACGCTTATCAGTTAGTGGAAGAAAATAATTTGAATCAAGTGAACTCAATATGTGCTACATTGGAGTTGTCCACGATCAGTAAAATAACGAAACTGAATAAAGAAATGGGATTGTCAGCTTTACAGAAAAATGCAGATAAAATTGCAATAGCTGTAAACAGGAAATTGAAGATTTAGAGGAACAACAAAACTAGATTTGCTCTAAATCAGCTTAAAGGGAATATGAAATTTTGATCGGCAAACTCAAAGAAGATTCAACTTGGTGAATAAAAAGAAAAAATTAAAATCATTTGTATCCTACCAGATTTATGGTCAATAAAAGGAAGTTAGGGAAAATTTTGGTGTTTCTGAGTATCTTGTAAGACAAACAAGACAATTAATAAAGGAGTAAGGTATCTTGTCAAATCTTTGTAAAAGATCAGGTGGACATAAGATAAGTGAAGAAGTTATCAACTGAGTTATCAAGATAATGAAAACAGTTGTCTCTCCGGGTAAAACAGAATGTCTCAGGTAAAATTAACATTGTGAAGATATATAAACAAAAAAGTTTAATCTTGATACCCTTAAATGAGCTTTTTAGTCTTTACAAACAAAGACGTCCAGAACATATAATTGGTAGATCAATGTTCTGTGCTCTCCGGCCAAAATGGTGTGTTCTGCCTAGAACATCCGGCACTTACAATGTGTGTAAATATCACCAGAATGTTGAATTCATGATAGAAGGGTAAAAATTAAACACCAATTACCGGACTTTGTTAGACTTCTTTGTGTGTGACATTGAGAATGAAACCTACATACTGAATAAATACTTGGAATGTTTTGGACCAGTAGTACTTCTTGAACTTTTAATGAATGAGATTGATAACTTGCCCGATGAAATAAATTTCAAACTGTGGGTCAAGACATATAGAGCTGATCTTATCACACATTTTCTACCTAGTGGTGAGTTTCTACAAACTCTTGAGAAAAAAAAACTGATTCATTAAATTCCCATCATTTTATATCAAATCACCAAGCTCAACACTTTAGAGTACTTAAAGAGAATCTTAGAGATTTTGAATGTATAGTTATTGGAGATTTCTCAGAGAATTATACATTTACGGTCCAAGGTGAAATTCAGATCTTTCATTGGACCAATTCACGGGCTACACTACATCCTTTTGTTTGTTATTTTAAGAAACAATCAAATCTGCTGTAAAAGTATTTGTATTATTAGTGACCACCTTACACACGATACAACCACTGCTTAAACATTTCAACAACACTTTGTATATGAGGTGAAGAATGTTGTATCTAGAATACAGAAGATTATTTACTTTAGTGATGGTGCAAGCAGTTAGTACAAAAACAAAAAGAATTTCCTCAATGTTTGCCAACACAAACACGATTTTGACATACCAGCAGAATGGAACTTTTTTGCCTAATCGCACGGAAAAAAATTCTTGCGATGGTATTGGTGAAACCACGAAACGGAAAGTAACAAGAGCTAGTCTTCAAAAACCTTACAGTGATCAAATATTCACACCGCAAAATATGTTTAAGATTTGTTCAGAGGAAATATTAGGGCTCAATTATATTTTTATCTCCCAGAGGAAATAATACAAAATGAATCTTTGCTTAAAAAAAGAGATTTGAATGTTTCGTACCAATACAAGGGACTCGAGGTTATCATCAGTATGTATCCATAAGGGAAAATCAAATTAGGTGCTATACTGCTTTGAAATGCCAGAGATTTGATGATTTGGTGATTTCAAAACTTTGTAAGGCTTTTGTAAGCTTATTCAAATGAATGAGCTTACAAAAGCCTTACAAAAGCCTCATTTTTTGACAATAACGACCGCATGGCATGCATTTATAATAATAATTAGTGGATCGGTAAAGTTAAAGATGAAAGTGAAGAGGACAATGACATTTTAGTGCTTTTTTTCATCCATCAGGACCAACAACTGCATTTAAGTAATCAAAAAAAAAATGATAGTGTTTGTGTTCCTGTCACTAAAGTCCCATGCAAATTGACACCGATTGAACTGGCAACAATTTCTTGACGAACATTCAATATCTCAGGAAAGGTATACAATGAAATTTCAGCACTGTTTAATACTGTAAATAGATTTTTAAATGCGAAAAAGTAACTTAAGAAAAGACATTCACATATTTTTATTAAAATATTTTTAAGTGAATGAACAAAATAAAATTATACTACTAATTTTAATACTTTCTATGTTTATGTTCTTAAAATTGCAATAAAACATAAGGGATACAATTTATTCATGTAGGTTTTAGTATTTTAAAATTAAAGAACAATCTTGGATATTTAAAAAAATTAGAAAGCATCATATAGAAAAAAGTTAAAACTTCCTTTCTCTGGACTGAAGGGAAATAAACAGCGTTTTTGTGAATTTTTAGAGAACTGTAATTGAAAAACCACTTATGTCTCACTCATAAAATTTATATGGTAGCTTTATATCACAAAGATATTTATTATCCCAAGTTTTCAGAATTATTTACTTATTCCCTTTTGGGATATTAATTAGTGAAAACTACCAATAACAGGCTTCACACGGTTTTTGATAAGCTGTACAAAAAAAAAAAAAAAGAAAGAAAGGTTTTAACGATTGAAATTTTTACAACAAGTAGTCTTATGAGAAATTTGTACAGGAAAAAAATATTTAAGGTGAGTCTGAGATCCTTCATAAAAAATAAGGGTAGCGAAATGGGGTGTTTGACCTTTTATTTCTAACGTTTTTAAACATTTTTTTTACCTAGATCCTTAAGTTTAATGAAAATTCTCTAGTAACCTAAAATATAGACAATTTCATGTTGAACATTTAAGTTTTTTATTCATCTTGAAAAGTATAAAAATAAAGCAGCTACAGCATTTTTCTCGAAACGCGTTTTTCACCGTAAAATGGCTCCTTAGCTGGTTAAAAATGACCACCTAAAAAAAATTATAAAGTCAAAAAAAAAATTTTAATCATGTTTTTCAACTCATAAAAGCATGAAGAAAACTTGGTTAAAAATTAGGAAAATTAAAATTGTTGAGCAACACCTCCTTGGTGATTTGAAATGGATTGACCCATAATTGAATAACTATGTAAACATAATATGAATTTTATTTCGACGTTCCGTTGTTACTATTGCATAGATAAATTTGCAAATTTCGTTCATGAAATTGTTTTTTTTCATTTTACATAAAATATTTTAACGGAATTTAAAATATATACCTCGGTTTAAAAAAATAATGTTATAAATTCTTCACTGTCAAAACTTCGAATATTAGAGAAGTTTAATAATAGGCGTATTAGGAGAATTAGGAGTAAAATAAAGTACATATTCAGGACGGACAAATTGTTTTATTTACATTTGATACATAAATATATTTACTGTAGAAAGAGAACTAAATAAGCACATTGGAAAAATTGATAAAGATTGTAAAAGTCCATTAAAAAATGTAAACGATTATTAACACGTATGATATTTCTGCAGTTATGGATGTGCAACAAAATAACTTTTTATATGGGAATTACAATACCTAAGACAACTAAAAAAGAATGTAAAAATATTTCAACTTCCAAATGTTTACAAAATGTTGCAGCATAAAAAATTAAATAATTATTATAGTATTATTGAAATATATACCATAATACAGTTTAACACTCAAATTATGAAGTGTGATTATATAGCGAAAAATTGTATCAAGAGAAATAAGACAGTGTTTTAAAGAGAGAAAAAAAAGTTGTGTTCATAAAATTTGGGCTGCATTACAACACATTTTACACGGTAGAACATTGTATTTTTATATATTAAATACTATGACACGTTTACAATGAAATGCTGTGCATAAACTTTTATGTATATCGTTAAGCGAAAATGATTTGAAATCAACGAAATAAAAACTAAATTTCTTATATTTGGTTAAAATGGTATTTCGTAAAAATCTTTTAAAATAGTTTTAGAATTTATTTTTTACTTGGAACTAACTGATATACATATATATCTATATACACATAGAAAAAAAAGCTTATACATTTGAATAGAAATGACACAACTTTATCAGTACTTAAAAGTTTGCGAAATCAAGTCATATACATTTATAATTTATGTATCAATATATTTTGATAAACCCTAAAGTAAAGAAACATTAGAAATCATAATTATGTTTCTTGTATTAAATTAGAATATATCTTTGTTTTGTTATGAAATCTCCTGTTTTATAAGCTTCTTTTATATTATTTATGCACATTCAAATTTAATTTTAAGCAAATTTAAATAATGCTGTAGTCATTCGATAAGATACAATTTTAGTCAAAATGGGGTGCTTGCCATACATCATACAAATACAGTGATGAACAAGTACATTTCAAGATATTTTCCCCCAAGTACAAGATTTAGTTAGTTCACATTATTCCAATTTCATTCATTCATATGAATCACATTATACAATCATTTAATTTTCATAACATTGGTGCATTTTAGATTTTTTAAGAACTAAGTATCACATTTTTGTGTATAGAACATCTTCGTGTCAAGCTAGTTCTTATAAGCTTTATTATCAATTATTATTTTCAATCAGCCAGCATAACATTACAAACATATATGTTATGTATCATTAATATAATTCAAAGTTTTAGGAGCTAAAGATTTATCATGGGTAGGCACTTTGACTTTAAATAAAACAAGTAAAGATGTTTTTTCAAGCATTTTTTTTTTAATTTCATAAAGAAAATATTGTTGGAATGGCATTAAAAAATTAGAGTTCATACGGTGTGACCGAAGCTTCAAAGTTTGCAGAGCCTGGTTTAAATCAAGGTCCTCGTAAACGGTCGTTCAAGGTTTAAAAGAAATTATTGACGAAATATTTAACCAATAAATCTATATAACATAACTTTGAGAAAGATTTCTTTCATCAGGATCAATCGCTATGAGGTTATATGCAGTTTTAATATTTTTTTTTCATATTTTTAGCGCACTTTGACAAACTTTTCCTTATTTCTATAAATATTAGACCTTTTCCTTGAAAATAAAATTATTTATTATCATGTAAAAATAGTCTCTCTTACATTTACAATTAGAAGAAACTTAATTTCTGAGCTAATGGAGCAAATATTATTTCATTGCCGTTCCCAAATTATGTATATCCTAAAAGTAAAAACAATTTTAATTCATTACGAAGCTAAAAATTTTTTATTGCTTATTGTAAGATTTTTAAGTTAGTTGTAAATAATTTCCATCAGGTGTAGAAAAATGCTGTGCTCCGTAACAGAAAGCAATTGCACAAACCTTTTTCACCATAATAGCGTAACTCACAAATTATTGTATTTAAAATATTGTTTTAATAAGCTGGTTCTTTATATAATAATAGTTGCATTATTAATTTTAATTCTTTATAATTCTTTATATAAGTTTGTCATTAGTTTATGATTGTTTATATTAGTTTGTTATTACTTTATAATTGTTTATATTAGTTCATTTTTCATTGTATTTGTTTATATTAGTGTGTTATTCGTTTATAATTGTACATATTTGTTTGTTTTCGGGGTTTTTTATTTGTAATGGCTATTTATATTAATCTGTTATTCGTTTATAATTTTATATATTAGTTTGTAACCCATTTATGATTGGTTATATCAGTCTGTCATTTGTTTAAACTTGATTTAGTATAAGATACACTATAATTCAAATGTAAATCACAGCCACAACATTATACTACAATAGCATTTATATTTGTTAATTTAAATATTTTTAATTATTAGAAGAATTTTCGCATGATACAAATTAACAGCAATAATTTTTATGTGTTCATTTTATATATTTGATTAAATTATTGTAAGCTAAAGTATGTTTTTTTATGCATAAGTTGTAACACGTAAGATAAATTAAGTATGATATCGTAGAAGTGCAATAAATATACTCTGTTTAATCACTTGTTATATTCCAGACTCTTGTTGCAGTGTACGTTTCGAGTTTCCTATCAATTAAATTTCAGCCAGCCTGTTTAATTTTCAAATTAATTTAAGGTTTTAAATTAGAGTTTAAAGTTTTAAAGATACAACAAGAGGTAGAACTTTTATATTTATATGTATTTTTAAATGTTTTCGACACGAGCTGTATGCTAATAAAAATTCACACTCAAATGAGCAATTAGAGAGGAAAAAGTTAAGATATGCCTAAGAATTTATAAGCCCGTATTATATGAGAAAAATATTTTCAACTTTTAAGACATGTATGATTTGATTGAAAAATGCTTATTTACAAAAAGCCATGATTCAGAAGACATTTAGATATATGTACGAATAATGTGTATTTACAAAAATTCAGCTTTTAAAATAGTTCCTTATTTAAATAAAAAGAATTATTTACAAGAATATAGAAAAGCCATGCTTAATGGAATACATTTGAAATCAAAATAATAAAGAGAATAAGAATAACTTTGATATCTATTCTTTTAGAAATGTAAAAAATTCTTAAGAATAAAAATATTTTCTCTTTCCAATTTTCAGTAATTAAAAGCACTAGTACGAGTATATATATATATGTACGAGTATATATATATATCAGTGCTTAAGATCCAGCACAACGAAATCCTTGCTTGGCGACATTTATCGCGAACAATCATGGTTCTTTGTCACAAGTCAAATCAGTGGTATTTCATATACCAGTTAAAGATTTTGATGCAAGGGATCCACATAATTCCCTCTTCAGAAATAGTAATAAATCTCAGAGAATTCCATAGTTTCTGAGGCATTACTGGCCTGTCCCCTGTTGAACTGGTGAAAGTGGAACGTAATTCCATCCACAGTGTCCTCTTTCTTTCGATTCCTCATGTTGGGGATGACAACGTCTTCTGCTAGCATCGAATTAACGTGCAGCTCAAGTTCACATTCAACACCTTTCCTCACGTAGTAAGTTTTTCTCAGTCTCAGACGCACGTCTTTGTCCCTGGCCAGACTGAAGTTCACTTGCATATCTTCTCTCTCGATTTTGTCTTCCTGTATCTTGTACAGGAATCGGAGGGAGCCGTCGAACTTTGGTTGCCGCACCGAAAAGTAGTTGGTGTCTAACCGGACTGGAAATCCCACTCCAACTAGAAAGATGTCGTGGTTGGTCACTGTAAATCTTATTCCGCAGACTCGGACAGGTCTCACCGGTGAATGGAAACCTGTCGGGCTGAACCGAGTTGCAATGAAGAAGTCAGGAGGGACAGTCCGTTTGGTCATGTCTGAAGAAAGTCCTTTGGGCATGGGCACAATGCCCGGAATAGCAAGATTCATGAAAATGGCGTAACATTCGTCTTTAGATAGAAGTCCATTCTTGGCTGGGCCTTTGCAGAATTCTTCTGCTGTCATGGCTAGAAAGCGGACGTGCGGCAAGACGCTGTCTAATACTATCCTCAAGTTCTCCATCTCGATTTCGACGTTCCGTCTCTTGCATTCCTCTTCAGCCCATAGGTGAACAGCTGAATACAGAGAAAATTCTGAATAAATATTGAGGTAAGGTCGGCCGACGATGGTCTCCAGCGTTGCGACTGAGATGGCGGGAAAAGTGGAGCAGGTGAGAACGTGATGGGTCTGTCTGTCGATGATATTGAGACATTCATAGATGAGGTGATGGGCCTCTAAAACAGCTGCAAATTCATATACTTGGCAAACATTTTTTGGTGAGACGTGTGCCTCGATGAAGACGAAACATTCACGTAGCAAATGGGGCAAAAGGTACTTCTTGGCAGCGTAGGCTGTAAGCATGGCATCTTCGACGCTTGTAAGATTAAGAGTGTCGGTATAGGCATACCTAAAATGGAAACAATAAAATGCTTAATTAATGAAAAAAGGAAATTAATGAAAAAGCTCAAGGAAATTAATGAAAAAAATTTAAAAAATTAATTATATTTATTATAAAAGATACTCTTAATAAATCTTAGAAGTTAACCAGGTATATCATATATCAATCATTATTCTAATTAAAACACTACATTAAAGCTTACACTTACAAAATAGACTGACGAACATGAGTTGTGAATATTTAATTTATGTTGCTACTTAAATAAAATGAAAGCATCCTAAACATAAAAGAAATATATCTGCAAAGGCAAATGGAGCGATTAACCAGTTACAAAATATTGTTTCAAGTTGTTAATAATGTATCAGTAATCAGTGTTTCAACTGATTAGCAATATATTGGTTATTAATGTATCAACTAGTTATCAAAGTCTTTTAAAAACATGTGCTTTTTTTTGTTCTCAAGCTAAGAAAGATTTTTGTAGGAGCAAATTAACATATCAAGACTTAACAACCTTAAAATGTTGCACACCTATGAACATGTCCCGAGTTCTGCTCATTTTTGAGATAATTTGTCAATTCGCTAGGCATAATCTTTAAAAGAGAGGAACTATTTTTACAAGGATTTTTAAAAGCAAATAATAAAATTCGATAGAGACGTATGCAGCACTGTATTTTGTTTCGCACCAGTCCTTTTATTTCCAGTATTTATTTACTGTTTCATCAGTATTTCAGGTAAGAAAATTTTTAACACACCTCTCGCAGTCTGCAGTTTTTGAGTAGGCTGTCTACGTCATGACCTAAACTATATTTTTCACACACTTTGCAAGCAGCTTATTGCAAAATTTGAAAAGTTACGAAGACAAATCTTTTCCAATATAAGTTTCCTATAGGAAGAAGCGAGTTTCAACCCACCGAGAAAACTCAGGATGCGCACATAAAGTGCTGAGGACCCCCCCCCCCCCCCAAAAAAAAAAACAAAAAAAAAAAAAAAAAAACTGTTGTTATTTTTATGGTAATAATTTCTTGCTGAACTACGTCATATATATATATATATATATATATATATATACATAGAGAGAGAGAGAGAGAGAGAGAGAGAGAGAGATTGATTGATTGATTGATTGATTGATTGACTGAATTACAATGCTATTATGTTATAAATGCTTAAGTAAATTAGTAAAGAAAAAATTATCACTGTTATTTTCAAGTCGTATAATATTTTTACTGTCTAACTGTTGATTATAATTATAAAACATTCATTCGTCATATTAACTGTAACATATCTTAGTCGAAGAAAATCCATGAAAGTTTTATTCATAAACTATATTTACGATTCAGTTCTTACTTTCTTCATACATACCTTAAGCTTCTTCAACAAGTTTAAGGTTTATTAACGTCCAGACTATCCTAACAAAGTCTTGTCCACACATCCAGTGTTGTCAAGTTTTGTAGACCTCAACAGAAAGGTAACCAGGAATGAACTTTTTTTTTTATTAAATGTCAGGATTTATCGATTTGATCCGACCCAAATTTTGTTCCCAGAACAGGCAAAACAACGGCAGTGGCAAAAACCAATAAGGGTTAATAATTAAATTGGGGACGTAATGCGGAAATGGCCTGGGGCGCTGCACTTCACTGCACTTGGCCTACATGCTGCGAGTCCCGCTTACCACGAGAAGCTCTGGAATGCCCGTTGGATAACGCTGGCGATGAGGTCCAGATTTAGAAGCGCTGGAATATTCTAGCAGTCATATTAACATGCCTCCATTTATTTGCACTTATCATCTTGACCTATTAACACTAATTTTAAAATATATGTGAAAGGGTTGGGATATTTGTGAATCGAGAGGCATATAAATCGACGACGAATGACAAGCTGGATGGGAGGAAGTAGTGGTATGGAATTTGTTTCAACAATATGATACGTCACGAAAACGTTGAAAGCATGTAAAATTCATGGAAACAAAGGAGAAAAGTAGAATTTTTGCATTATGAAAGTGCCAGTTTATCCCATAAATCGCTGGAGGATTTACAAGAACTGGAATATTCTAACATATATTGATATGAACCAAACTACATTTTCTTGTCCTGTTGAAACTAATTTAAGGTATCCGACTACGTTTGGAGCTCTTCTTTTGAAAAACTTTTTCAATTCCTACTATTAGTTCACACTCTCTCTCTATATATCTTGTTCAAATTTTCAATCGTTAATAAAAGTACTTTTTATTCATCCACTCAAGTTCAAATACATTTTTTTAAACTTGTAGTGGATGACACTTGATGTTAATACAGTTTTTTCAAATATTAATTCATTGATTAAATTTAATTAATCAATTTTAGTTTTAGACCTAGAGCGTCTCTTGCTCTTGAATAGTAATTTCCCTCTTGTTATAGTGTAAACGGTAGCACTGCGGTATCACGGGCTTCTCCCGTCCTGTAGGTTGCGAGATCGAATCCCCAACCTGACAAACTTTTTCTCTCTCTTTCCAGTTTTCAAGTTGTATTGAAATGCATAGCTGCTGCTGATCTTTAAATCGTTGTAATTTCATTTCTAATGATCGCATCGAAAAAATAAAAACACATTTAGAAACATAAATTTACAATCTTTTTTAAAAAAAGGAATAAAAACAATTTCGGAATTTTCGTCAAAATCGATGTTTTAAACGTAGTCGGATACCTTGAGAAACTCGGAAATGGTATTGCAGTTGCTAATCTGGAATCCAATCAATAAACTTTAATCGATTCGCATCTATATACGAGATGATAAAAACAATACCTAGTACTTGTTATTAGGTATATGTTATTTCAGTTACATCTAAATCCTTTAATTTTTGTACTTCTTCAATAACTGATGACACAAAGCATACTTTTTCCGTCATGATCATGTTGCACATTTTCATTTCAAATGGGACTTTTGTATACACTTTCACGACATAAAGATGGTAGAATCTGTATAAGTTATTTCCATAATGTTAATTTCTACAAGAGTTCCTGAGTTTGAGAAAATTTTTCGAACTATTCGGCACTGAAAGACGGGACATAGAGGTTTCAATATATAAAAAAGGTCTTGCACATAAATAACATGTCATTTTGTAAATTCACTGAAAATTTAAATTTAAGGCCTGAGAATATAGCAAGTTACATTTGAAGTAAGCTTATTAAATTGTAAATTTCCTTCAACTCCTTCTAAATCTGTGAAATGTTTTCTTGTATATTTCGCAGTTCAGTTGGTTGAAAGTTTGTCTTCGAGTGTTTTAAATTCTTCTGACTGTACACTACTACTTTCTTTTGGTCAAACCTTAGGAACCTAATGTATCAAGGATGAACTCGTAATAGATTTATCTCAGATACAGTGGGGAAATTACTTTCAAATATTACTTGCTTAATTAATTCTTAACATACCAATATACACTGGATGCTTTAACTAGACATTTTGTTTTGTAGATTTAGCCATAATAGTTTTTAATTTCTCTGAATCTTGTTTTTAGTATTATAAATTAACTTTATATACTCTTTCAAAATAACCCATAAAAATTGTGTGGAATCATGTTTCTTCACTAATTCTTAGGTTCTAAACATGTATATATCTGTGGCTTTGTACAAGAAGTGTCTAAGTAAATTTTCTTCAAGATGACTTTGTTTGCTTATGTCTCTTTAAAAAAATATTATTTTCAATGTAAGAAGTACCCAAGTCTGTCCGATGCTTTAAAAGTGTTTTCTAAACCATTGTACAGATTTGGGTACTTCTTACATTGAAAATAATATTTTTCTAAAGAGACATAAGCAAACAAATTCATCTTGGAGAAAACTGACTTAGACACTTCTTGTACCAAGCCACAGATATATGTAATAATAATGCTCCAACAATTATTATTCTATTATTTTAATTTTGTCTTTCCCCTTATGAAATTACTTCCGTTTCTGTTTGTGGCCGTAAACGTCGCTGGGGCTTCTGCACCATAGATGATTACGAGGACAAACGAAGCTAACTTTCATTTGCCCTCCTGTGATATACACTGTAAAAATGATATGCTTCTTTGGTCACATTGCAAAAATGAAACTACGCGTCGAACTACACGTCGCTTAGCGTATTGGACATGGGGTGAACAAGTCATTTATTACTCTCTCCGTCGTAAATATGTCAATAACTTTCTCTCTTTATACTTCTTATGCTACCCAACTAAATATCAGTATTGAAGATAATGTGTACAAGTAAATAAACGTATTATCACTATCAACTGGCCTGATTGACTGGATTGGAGAAAAACTCAAGCAACGACTACAATCCAAGAAGCCACCGCTTGCCATAACGATCCCCTTCTGGTTTCTGTTCCTGATTTCCGAATTTCGTTTATTTATATATATATATATATATAAGAGCTTGTCTGTTTGTTTGTCCGCTATAGAATCATAGACTGTTTCACTCACAGGGACCAAATTCGGCACAGTTAATGTTTAGGACCCGAGAAACTTAAATCAGCAAAAATGAAGTTTGGGTCTCAATTAGTTTTTTTTTAATTAATTTTTTAATGATTTTTTGTGCCCGTAAGAGGTGCGAGGTACCCCCTGTGGATACAGACGTTCAGTGAAATACGAACCTATCCCTCTTCCCCCGCGCGGGAAAGAGGGGTGCGAGGGGGGGGAGCTTCATGGTAATAACCTTTGGCCTTGACTGACTGACTAACTGACAGATAACGCACAGTTCAAACCGTTGGACATAAAGAGATGAAATTTTGCATGGTGATTCTTCTACAGTGGAGTTTATAGTGGAGGGGTGAACTGAGAAAGATTTTTGAAAAATTCTTCGATTTTTTAAAATTAAATTTTTAAGCTGTTTTTCTAATTTTTTTAAGTTTGCATTTAAAATGATAATACGAGGGTTATAAAATTTATATCACGAGAAATATTATAAAAATTCCTTTAAAACGAAATCTTTACCTACCTCCCTTTTCTGATTTTTGGTGAATTTTTAAAGATTAATTTTTAGAATGTAATTTATGAAATACTGATCACGTGGTTTATTTTCTTTTTGTGATACTTTAAATTAATTTTGCGTTACGTGCATAACAACGAAATAAATTGACAAAAGAAATATTAAAATACGGTAAAAGATAAAATTTAACCACTAGACTAACTGAGATGCGAGTTTTTTAAGAATGCAGTTCAAATTAGTATGTTTTAACACAACTTTCCCGGCTCTGCTTTTTGTCCTTTGTTATTTGCAGTTTTTCTCATCGCTTGAACCGATTTACAATTTGCTTTTTCTACGGTTTTTGGCCTTAGGAAAATTAAAAATCGAATTAAAATTCGCTTTTTCAACGGTTTTTGGCGTTGGAAAAATTAAAAACCGATACGGTTTTTGGCCTGTCGACAATAAAAAACCGAATCACCAAAGTAAGGAAAATAGGCTTCATGTGAAATCGCGCCTTACTTTGAATAAATAAAGGGGATGATGCATCTTGCACTTTACCTCTTGGGTGATGTGGAAAAAAGTGCGTCTCTTGGGTGTTGTGGAACAAACTGAGCTTTTAAGGGAAAAATAAATAATAAAGGCAAAAGTAAATTATAAAACTTATTTCTAATTAAACAGTGGATCAAACAAATCTAATTAAATCTGATTAAACAGTATCTAACAAATATAATTAAGCAGTAAACTTATTCAATCCAAACGTGCGAATCACGCAACACTGTGTTATTAATTCTCAATAAAATCAGACGTATAATCAGACGAAGATCCGCAAGCTCAAATATTTTCTTTCTTTCTTATTGTTTGTATATCATTTCAGTAGAAACGCTCTAAGCGCAATTTGTCTAGCCAGATAAACATGAAGAGCAGGGGGTGCAGTCCAGTACTTTTTGATGGAATGCATCAAAATTTTTATATCTATATATCTACCCGGGCATCGCCGGGCAATAATGCTAGTATATATATATATATATATATATATATATATATATATATATATATATATATATATATATATATATATATATATATATATATGTGTGTGTGTATATATACACACACGGAAATTACCCGTAGATATAATTTTAATTCCTCTCTTTTGACCCTAATATTTTTATTTATTACACAAATACTGTATATTCGTAAGTGCACTACCATGTAAAAAAGCAAGCAAGAAGAATTGGGGAGACATTTTGTTTCAATAGTCCTCCGCTTATCTTCTAAATACGCATTCTGGCCTTATAACGGAGTTGCCTATATTACCTGTCATCCTCCACACATAGAAATGAATTAGTAAGGGAAAACGGTTAAAGATCACTCTTATTAGTCATTAATATTTATGTATTATTTAAGATATATGATATTTATTAAACTATCCGATAAAATTAGAATTTCCAGAATAAGATTTATAATTTTACCTGAACCTCGAAATATTCCCAAAAAGTCATTTGATTATAACAAACGGTATGCGATATGTAGTAAGATCTGAAGGATTGTAGTAAAGAAAGATAAATGACTTTACATGTCATATCTTTTCTGAAAGGATTACTAAATGAATAAATATAATCAATTACAGAATGAGATTTACAAAGAAGAGTTCCTGTCATCGGACACCTGCGGTATTGCCCAATGTGCAGAGCGAAATCCAGTCCAGAGTGCAAATGTGTATAGTGGCTGATGGAGAGCATTTTCAGCAACATAAATAAATGATCCTGAAGATAGGAAAGTGTCTCAGTTTCTTTCTTCCACTCTTTATGTTATGACAATTTTCGAAATCGTGACCAAACAAATGTTCATTTTCTATATTCTGTTTTAAGTATTAATGTGCGCAAGCTGTCTTTTCTTACTAAATCGATAATGCTGAACAACTTTGTAATTGACTTTTTTCCCGTACCTCGTACCATTTTTGAGATAAAAACGCTAATTTCTAAATTTGCTGATAGATGGGGTTGCAAGTTGTCTCATCGAGTAGCGCATAGCCTTTTTACTATACCTAGAAACCAACTTTATGGCCTAAGCTGTCACCGTTTTGAAGTTAACGGGGGTGTAACGGATATAGGTGGGAACCCTGTATAATTAAGACTGACATTTCTCTTTAAATTATTTCCTTGGCTTGAAAATTTTATACCAAAATCGTCACGCCGTACACTGTAAAAACGAAAAACTGCCTCAGGTTTAAAACTTACCTGTCTCGGAGTGTAATAATTCTGGATAGTAAGATTACCTGTTTTGCGTATCCCATTTTTGCATCTTAAACATGTTTTCTTACCCTTCTAGTGATACTTCTATATTTGTAATTTGCCCTGTGACATTGTCTCAATTACTACACGAAATTAGTACTTATATAAGTATGTGATGCCCCTTTCCTACCCCTCAACACGTCATCTATCTGCGAACTCTTGATCTGAGCGGTCTCATAAACTCTTGTATAAGAGGCCATAAAGTTCTTGAAATGCGCGGTTTTTGACGTTATAGAACGCATAAATCCCAGAGTGGTTCAAGGGATCTTCAGATTTTGACACTATAGTGACGGCTAGAATCTCATAAACTTCGAACACTTCCCAGCACTTCAAACGCCAGATAAATCCCTTTGGATTCGCCTACAGTATAAAGATAGACGGCAAGAGTCCACGGTCAGAGATCTGTTTTTCAGTGCAGAGAGACGCAGCCCTCCTGGTCAGAGGCCTTGATAGGCCAGAGCTACCTTGGAACCCCAAAAGGCCAACCTGAAGATCTAACTATATATTCTAACTCGCTGTACATACTTGTATTAAATGTAGTAGTTGTAGTATGTTTAACGTATCGTACTAAATAGTTGAAACGAAAGGCTTGCCTTATTATTGACTACTGTACAGCCCCAAACAGCATATCATTTCTACAGTGTATATCACTACCCTATGTTAGTTCCATTAACATTTATAAAGCGCCCTCTCCCAATTATACCGCCGATAAACCATGATTTAAAGAAAAAGCATATTTTGCTTTTGATTAGATAACTACAATTTACTTGTTTAAATAAATAAATAAATAAATAAATAAATAAATAAATAAATAAATATATATATATATATACATATATATATATATATATAACAGTTCCGTAACTGACTGAGTGACTCACTGACTCACTGACATACAACGCACAGACCAAATCGCTGGACCTAAAGGGCTGAAATTTTGCATGGTGATTCTTCTTATGGTGTAGGGGTACACTAAGAAAGATTTTTGAAAAATTCTTCTTAGGTTTTTTTAAATTAAATTTTTAAGCTGTTTTTTGTAACTTTTTTTAATTTTGCCTTTAAAATAATAATTTGAGGGTTATAAAATTTATATCACGAGAAAGATCATAAAAATTCCTTTAAAATGAAATCTTTTTCGAACCTTTACCTTGATTTTCTGATTTTTGGTGAATTTTTAAAGATTAATTTTTAGAATTTAATTTATTAAATGCTGATCACATGATTTCTTTTTCTGGTACTTTAAATAAATTTATCGTCACGTGCATAACAACTAAATAGACAAAAAAAAGTATTTTTTCTCTTTCTAAAGCAGCAGACGATTGGATAATATCCAAAAAAAAAATAAATATCCATTACGATTTTTTTATAAATATATATATATATATATATATATATATATATATATATATATATATATATATATATATATATTTGGCATTAATTGCATACATTGACCGTTGTATTTAATTTGAATGTACTCCGTAGCGAAGCGCGGATTTTCAGCTAGTTTATATAGTATATATATTCACCTTTGTTAGCTAAATAACTGTCTGAGTTGAAACTACCATTCCCTCTTGTATCAAAATTGAAGGCTACTTTGATGAACTGGAGGCTAGTTGAAACTCAATAGACCACAAAAATCTGTCATAAGCTCTCGTGAACCACTTGACTACAGGCCAAGAGGGGTGGAAAGCGACAGTATCAATTTCCTCTCGGCCGATCGATCGAAAGGCGATAACAAAAATTCGAATTAGCAGCGGAAATATTAGCAGCCAAATGAAATGTTATGAGGTGAAAAAAAGAGATAGGAGCCAAAAAGCTCTGCACGGATGAACATTAAAAAACGACGACATTTATTAGACAATACTAATGAATACCCGGATTGTTGTGAAACCTCATTCCTGAAAAATGTGTTGGATTGAAATATCCATTAACCTTTTCCTTACGGGGTGGGATAACATCTATCCCAAGAATACGGGCCCAAGTATGAATATATATATATATATATATATATATATATATATATATATATATATATATATATATATATATATATATTTATATTTATATATATACATATTTATATATATACATATATATTTATATATATACATATATATATATATATATATATATATATATATATATATAATTATATATATACATATATATATATATATATATATATATATATATATATATATATATATATATATATATATATATATATATATATATATACAGTCGAACCTCCATATATCGAACTTCCCTATATCGAAATTTTCTATATATCGAAAAAATCTCTATATATCGAAATTTTTTTCCAAGACAAATTGGGAGATTTTATTCCATTTTAGAATAAAATCTCCCAATTTTTGGCATTTGAAACAATATGTCGTGGACTTCAATTCACGAAAAATGTCCCTGGTGAAGTTTTTAGTGGACTGAATAAATACAAACATTTATTTGAACTTTTCGCAAAACTAACTGTTCAGCAAGATATTCGTAGTTTTTTTTTAAATAATGTAACTGTTATCATTGTAACCAATGTCTGCACTATTGTTTTTTAAAGATATGTAGTAATCAATAAATCTTTCATATTAATTCATTTTTTAGTTATTAACTTTCATTTAGTGGGATTCGCATATAAATTAGAAATGGAGTATCGTATACGAAAATTAGCTTTAATTTTTTTTTAGGAGAATTATGATAAGACTAAGCTCAATTCTATATATCGAAATTTCTATATATCGAATTTTTTTCGCGCAATTTGCTACTTCGATATATGGAGGTTCGACTGTATATATATATATATATATATATATATATATATATATATATATATATATATATATATATATATATATATATATATATATGTATATATATATATACATATATTAAGGAAATTTCCCTATAATGGGCCCCGTAAGCTAAAGGTTAATAAGGTGTTCTATAAATTACAAACTCTGTATGATATAAAAATTTTGAGTAAAATAAACACGTCAAAACAAGACCCAATCTAAGTTGTTTAAAAATTTTGTAATTTTACGCTACCTATTACCTAATTTTATAGAATACGTTAAATTATCAATGCGTAAAAATTGTAGTTTTCTACTCCGTCCTAACCAGGGAATATTGAAAGGAAGTTTTGTAACAATTTAAAATCAAAGAAACTTAAATTTTAATAGCTTTTGGGATATTACTAAATCATCTTATATTCAAAATTCAATCATAGCACACTTTTAACTTTGACGTAACGATGTTTTTAACATCATCTTTTCTGATATTAAGAGGCATAAATAAAGATGAATAATGTTACATTCACATACCTTTATTGCCTTACGTTGATGTCTATTTTGTGCTGTCGTAACAAACCAGTTGTTCTATATCCCAGCTTTTTTAACAGACATCTCAACATATTTTAATTTTTTTCTTCTACATGATAGTTTTTTCGGTTTCATACTTTCTAAAAGATTTATAAACCGACCACTATAACAGGATTCTTCTAATACTGAATACCACTCTCTTTTAATAACGGGATCGGCGTTCCACCGACTAAACTATTCTGGCGATATGGAGAATTAAAATTTTAAATTGTAAATTTCTTTCCATTACACCTTCTCGGTTGTATTTCATTCCAAAATATAGTAGAATCCCGATGGATCGTTCCCCGAAACATCGTTTTCCCGTATGTGTTGTTTATTTCCCCCAGTTCCGACGATCATATCGCTTTGCTATGTTCCCGCATCTATCGTTTTCCCGTATTTATCGTTCAGTTAAGTCGGTCCATTGAAAAACGATAGATTGAGATTCCACTGTATTCCAAACAAAGAATTTTTTAGCACAATAAGATTCATTTTTAAGAAAATAAGAAATATTTCTTGCATATTTTCAACTTGCAATTTTTTTAGTTGTTTATTTCTTTTAAAAATCCTTAAATTATGAGAAATATGATTTTTTTTTCTCGCGGATCGGGAATGAAATTTCAAGTTTGTAATATAAAGTGTATCCGTAAAATAATTGTGGGGTTTTTAAATGGTTATAGCTTCCGAACAAAGCATTGTAGAGAGATGAAATACACGTCAAATTGAAGAGAAAATCTCCAAGTTTCTTATCTGTTCAGCAGACTTCGATGTGTGCTCCCTTAGTTACCCTGAAGACGTCAAGTCGGTATCCAGTCTCTTCCCTTACACGGCAGAGAACATCCGGCGTCATAGACGAAATAGCTTCAGTGATCCTTTCTTTTAAATGGTCCATATTTCGAGCATGGGTGAAAAACCCTTGTGTTTTTACATAACCCCAAAAATAGAAATCCATGGGGTTAAAGTTTGGAGACCGTTGAGGCCAGGAAATCCACCCTTCTAGTCCGACCCATTGCTGAGGAAATATTTCGTTAAGAAATTCCCGCACGATTGTGGCAAAATGTGGAGGAGCTCCCATCTAACTGGGAAATGGAATTCTCCGGAATTTTCCGGCGCTAGTCCCGGAGTCTGCTGTAGTCTACACGTAAGCTTTCTCGCACACATAAACTTGGAGTGTTTCTCTTTCATTTAACGTATGACTTGCGTCTGCAACATGATTTGTTGCATAGCTATGGCCGTTTGAAACCCCAATATTATTTTACGGACACACTGAACTTCCACTGATGCCACGATAGGATTGAAACAAAGTGTTGACTTGAGAAAAAAATATTTCAGGTAGTCTCTTCTAACGAACCTAACGCGGGTTATTAACGCAGGATTATTTATCGTTGTTTACCTCCTTTCTTTGTCATATTTTGGTAATTTTCTGTTCAACTGTTTACTGCTTCTGGGTTTGGCGCGCTGCCAAAATTATAACTCGTGACGGACTCTGAATTTTTTCTTAGCGGAGGACCGTTATTGAGGAACGTAATCCTACGTTAAAATAGTAATGAGTTAATATCAGTATGGTGTGAGGTTATTTTAAACCAGTGATAATTTCCATTTTATTTCATTTCACTTCTCTCAAGGAATTTAGGTATACCTGTTTCATAGCGTTTAAAGCAGAGAACTGTTAAATATCCGACAAACGGTTACTCAGAATAAGCCTCTTTAGTTGGTATAAAAGTTAAATTTATCACATCTTCAAGATAATAAGTTTATATTTCATATGTTTAAGGACGAATACACAACCTTCATTGGTCGATCTATAACCCTTTGTATCGGCATAGAAAAGTTATTTGTACTGTCAAAATAGTTGAGCAATCGTTTAGGATATTTCCGGTCCATTAAGTTCGTAAATTTTTATTATAACTGTCACGTGCTCGTAATCAACGATTCTTCAATTCCACAGTAAATTAATACAGGATGGCCACATGTTTTGAACTAATTAATAGTTCCTCTTCAGCATTAGGTATGATTATCGCTATGAGCCATTCACAAATGCACCTCATTTGGAATGAGGGTATAATATATCCTCACTGTAAATTAAGTCATAAAAATAATCCTCACACAGTTCAGAAATACACCATATTACTGAATTGTTCATTGTGACAATCACGCCTAATGCTCCTTGGTCTGATGATGAACTATTAAGTAGTTCGAAACATGTAGCCATCCTCTTTAGTTTCTTGTGCTATTGAAGTCGTTTTGATTACGTGTGAGTTTCCCCACAAGTTTTCTGTAAGCCATAACCGTCATTGTAAAAATAAATATGATAATAATTGATGAATAATTATTTTGATGTAAATAGCTTATACACTCAAATTGGTTTTCTTTCCCATATTTTGGTGGATCGATGGTTATAGCTTGAGTTTAATTAAAATGAAACGAAAGAAATTCGTAAGCTATGTCATATTGACATTTAAAAAATTATTATAACAAACGAGCTGAATTCCTGTGCTTCGCTACGGAGTACATTCAAATTAAATACAACGGTCAATATATGTAATTAATGGGAAAAAATTAATAAAAAAATCGTAACGGATATTTTTATAGACAAAATAATGTAGAAAAAAATATTCAAATTAAATACAACGGTCAATGTATGCAATTAATTTGCACGTTTAATATCCATAAAACTTTCTTTTTGGCTAATGTCCCTGGGGCTGACGACTGTCCATAAAACATTCTAATTTGAATTAAATTCTTAAAAACTTCCATTTCAATTCGTCTAGTGGTTAAATTTAATCTTTTACTGTATTTTAATATTTTTAACGTAGGATTTCTTTCCTCTATAACGGTCCTGCGGAAAGGAAAATTTCAGACGCTAAAACTGTCCGTCCATCCGTCCTCGCGAGTTAAAATTTTGGCAGCTCGCAAAACCCAGTCTATCGCTTGGATAAGTTAAACAGAAAAATATCAAGATGCGTCAAAATTTTGCCATACATATATGTATATATATACATACGTACATATATATAGATACATATATACATAAAAAAGAAGTAAGTAACGCTAAGTAATCCTACGTTAGTAACCCGCGGTAGTTTCGTTAGAAGAGAATTTTTTTGTCAATTTATTGTGCTGTTATGCATGTGACGCAAAATTAATTTAAAGTATCACAAAAAGAAAAGAAACCACGTGATCAGCAACAATTTAATAAATTAAATTTTTAAAATTATTAATTTTAATTATTTTCAATTATTTATTTTAATTATTTTCAATTATTAATTTTAATTATTTTAAATTGTGAAATTATTAATTTTAATTATTTTAAATTGTTAAATTATTAATTTGAATTATTTTCAATTTAATAAATTAAATTCTAAATATTAATCTTTAAAATTTCACCAAAAATCAGAAAATGGAGATAAAGATTCGAAAAAGATTTCATTTTAAAGGAATGTTTTATGATCTTTCTCGTGATATAAATTTTATAATCCTCAGATTATTATTTATATGCAAACTTTAAAAAGGTTACAAAAACTGCTTAAAAATTTAATTTTAAAAAATCAAAAAAGAAATTTTTCAAAAATCTTCCTTAGTGCACCCCTGCACTATAAGAAAAATCGCCATGCAAAATTTCAGCCCTTTAGTTCCAGCGGTTTGGTCTGTGCGTTATCTGTTAGTCAGTTACGGAACTGTTTTTTATATATAGATTAATACAAAAAGGGATATTCTTTTTTTAATTGAAAGTTTTTATAGAGCCGATTGTCTTTCGGATGGACATAAAAGACATTTAATTGCTTTTCAAATTAGAATGGTGCCATATTTTCACTCTCATTTGTTTTAACAGAGAATTTTCTTCTTATTCATTCATTTCTCAAGTAAGCCATGAGTGAGTACTCATATAAACATCATTGGCATGACAAATAATGATTATATTTATCTCATCCACTGTCTTGTTCAATTTTCTGAAATATTTTTGTTACAAATTTATGCAAAATTTATACTTAAATTGTCACAGGTTTAATCAAAGTTTTTCAAATTCTATTGCATTTATTTATACCACATAGTTTTATACTTTTGAACAGTAAAAAATCTTCTTGAGGAGAATTGTATTACTGGATACGGAATACGCAGCAGAGAACTAAACGGAAATCGAAATTAATCTCTATTGTTACTCTCTTCCGAAAAGTAATACCGTGTTAACTATTCTCACTTCACTCAGTTCCCTTTTTATGCACGAATTATCCCAGTTTGGAGTAGGATAACTGACTGTGATTTAAATTTATTTCTTTAATTTAGGTTATTGGGAATCATACTTTTTAGTACAAGCGCTCTCTCGTAACTGAACTGAGCATTTGTAGAGTTTACTAAGTCAGTAGTACTACAGACTTAAGAAAGAAAAACTTGTATAGCGTTGGGTAGGAGTGTTGACTAACAGCGTAATTTGCTTTAGGAAATATTGATCTGCTTTAGGAAATAATTTAATAATTATATAATCAACTTTATATAATGTGCTTTAGGAAATACAGTCGAACCTCCATATATCGAAGTAGCAAATTGCGCGAAAAAAATTCGATATATACAAATTTCGATATATAGAATTGAGCTTAGTCTTATCATAATTCTCCTAAAAAAAAATTAAAGCTAATTTTCGTATACGAAACTCCATTTCTAATTTATATGCGAATCCCATTAAATGAAAGTTAATAACTAAAAAATGAATTGATATAAAAGATTTATTGATTACTACATATCTTTTAAAAAAAACAATAATGCAGACAGTGGTTACGATGATCACAGTTACATTCTTTAAAAAAAAACTACGAATATCTTGTCGAGCAGTTAGTTTTGCGGAAAGTTCAAAGAAATGTTCGTATTTATTCAGTCCACTAAAAACTTTATCAGGGACATTTTCCGCGAATTGAAGTCCACGACGTATTGTGTCAAATGCTAAAAATTGGGAGATTTTATTTTAAAGTGGAATAAAATCTCCCAATTTGTCTTGAAAAAAATTTCAATATATGGAGATTTCTTCGATATATAGAAACAATTTTTCTATGTAATGAACATGGAGATTTGCTAAGAGTTCGATACACAGAAAATTTCGATATAGGGAAGTTCGATATATGGAGGTTCGACTGTATATTAAATCTGCTTTAGTAAATATAAATATACAGCATTGCAATGCAAATGCAGTGCATAAACTTTTATGTATATCGTTAAGCGAAAATAATTTTTGGGGCCGAGGGTTGCCCAAATTGGTCGATAGATCTGTACTGTCCGTCCGGCGCTCAGGCCTATAAGAAACACCACCGAACAGGGGAAATCAAACCTGGGCTGAGTTTGCAGGAATTGCGAAGCATTGTTGGTCTTCAGTTTGACAGTGGCTTTTACACAAAAGTGGGGGTGGCCGTAATCTCTTAGAATTACTAAGTCAGTACTACAGACTTAAGAAAGAAAAACTTGTATAGCTTTGAGTGTTGACTAACAACTTAATCTGCTCTAGGAAATATTTTTGTCGGATTTTAATAAGTAGCTGTTCCATGACTGACGTATATAAAGCAAAGACATATACGGGCAATGAAAAAGTGTTAAATGTAACTATTCCTCCGCATATAAGCGAAAAATTTTAAAACCTCAAAAATGCGGCTGCTTTCCATACTAAATTTTTCTAAGAATTTTTTTCTTTTTTACAAAATAAGATCTGAAGAACAGAAGTTGGAGTTACCGATGACTTATCATTCAAAATGACCGGAAACTATAAGAATAGTAGTTCCTGTAAAGAAACAACAACAAAAAATGTATAAAATGATGTTTCACCTTTTGCCTTTAACACCCCTTAAAAAATTTATTTCCTCGTAGTTATGAATTATTGCTGAATAAGTTTAAAGTTTGTGGAAGTGGAATTAAAGTATATATGATGGTGATCGAAATAATAAATTACAACTCAGCTTATTTACCATATTTAAGAACTCGAGACGATTTCAACTGCTTTAACCCTTTAGCGGGCGCGCCCATGTACAAAGTGCAACATTTTTGTAATTTTGAATGGTTTGTTTTTACATCTAAGGTTTGAATGTTCTAAGCAGTTTCTACTTATAGCTGCACCCTTTCTAACGTAGGTCTGATTTTCTGATCCTTGTATTCCTTTCCATTCATTGGTAGTTGTGATTTAACCGTGGTAAACCAGTGATTATACTGGATTACAATACGACAAAAGCAGGAGTTGATGTAGTCGATCCAATATGCAGCTATAACACGGTATCCCACATATCGCGAATATGGACAATCTCATTGTTTTTTAGGTTTTTGGACATAATTGGAATCGATTCGCAAGTTGTCCTTAGATCCAAAAAACCGGACAGTTTTGAAATAAGGCGATTGTATCTGCATTCTTTGGCCTTTAATTATAAATATATCTCAATATTATCAGCATTTTATATCTTGTCATAAAACGCAGAATTATTATTTTCAATTGGAAAAAAAAAGTTTATCGCAAAAGAAAGAATGAAGGTTGAAAGAGACGTTGCACTTTGTGCCACGCGCGCCTGCTGGTGTTTCAAAAATTGGCGCTTCCGCTGAAGAGTTAAACTGAGGTCTGTATTTTCACAGAGTTTAAGAATACGCTGTTAATTCTTATGTGAAATAATACTTTAAGTACATTTTCTTATTAATCGAAGTTAGTTTATCACCACCTCTTAACGGAATATAGATTATAGAAAAAAAAAATCTAACTTATAGTATACCATACAGAAAATTACACTTTCTGTTACGTCTAATGAACGTTGAGCAAAAAATCAAACAAATATTGATATAGAAAGGATAAAGCTATTTTCTTCGCTTCATTTTGATAAAATATAGTAATTATACTGATGGAAGGAACCTAATTTCCGAACTTTGAAGCTGACAAGTCCATTTTTGAGAGTATAGCTATGATATTAATCCCGGAATTCAATATTTCAAACTTACTAAATTCAGAGAAAAACTGAAGCCATTTGCTAGTTTTCCATTGTAGCAAGTAACTAAAATGACAACCTGACTAGCTTGTAGCAACAGGCTTCAAAGTACAACTCTAGGAATTAAATTTCATTAATAAGCAGTAAATTATTTCCATAATATGTAGTAACTTCTGGGACTATTTCTGTATTTGGTCTTGTATAATGAATAACAAGCAACTGTTCTCTTTTTTATACAACTTTTTATGTGAAAAAACTAAACAGAGAAGTCAGCAAGTTGCAGTTTAACGAAATTAACTATGCCGTAAATTTAAGAGCATTCGGAATTTTATTTTTAACGTAAAGTGTAATTTCAATGCTAGCCGGTATTTTTTTTATTTATTGAATTTCGGTTAAAGGAAAATATTTTAATGGTAATAACTACGAATTATTTTCAAAAATGCACACGAAGTTTTTTCTATAAAATCCAACCACACAAGTATAATTACTCTGTTATTAATACAGGACGTATCTGTCAGTTTAAACGCCTACGAATGCGGGAGAATATTACAGGCTGTAAACCTATAAGTTTAAAGTCTACTAGCTACACAGAAAAGGAAATGTAATTTAAGAGAATCCAGGAATATGAAAATTAATTTCAATATGTAAATATTATAGACAAAGGCTTCTTAAACTTTTTCCACCTACTATCCATTTTCAACCGAGAAAATTTTAGGCGACCCCGGGTATATACATAAAAAAAATATACAAATAAAGCGTAGGTACATAAAATAAATGCACAAAAAAGCATTAACTGGTAATAAATCAAAGTTAAAGCGAGAAAAGATATTTATTTTTCTGTAATATATCCGTAACATGATTTTTGATTTTAATCAAATATTTTAAATCAAAAGTGTTTTGAAGAATCTGACCCCCAAATTTGGTTATACGACCCCATATGGGGTTGCGACCCACAGGTTAAGAAGAAGCCCTTTTATAGACCGAAGTCATAGTGTAGTTTTGGATCAAACAAACTTGTATGACATTTTAAATTAATTATGACAGTTTTACCACGTCAGCTATAGGGATTTAAGTGTAATGAAAGAGGAGGAAAAATTAACATTTTAAATAACATAATTTATAATTAAAAATCTACTTACTTGTTTGCTTGCTGATATAGGTTAACAAAATCAGTTTTTTTAGCCTATTTGTTAACCCAAAGACAATTGTTTGATATCTCGACTTTAATGATATATAAGTTTCAGAGTTGTTTTATTTTTCTTTTAGTAAGACAAAAAATAATTTACAGAAAATCACCTTCGCAAAACTATTGTGCAGTATTTATGAGGTAATTAATTAAGTCCATAGTATATTAGTATCTCACGATAAACAGTAGCATAAAGTTTACTGAATTTAAATACGGAACATTGGGATAAGCTTATCATGTTCTAAGTGACCGTTTTTGTGGTCTTATTTACGCATATATAAAAACTATGGTTGTTTTCCCATAAACATCATCACTTTTCATACTTTATAACAGACTAGCTGAAAACCCGTACTTTGCCACGGAGTACATTCAAATTAAATACAACGGTCAATGTATGCAATTAATGCAAAAAATAAAAAATAAAATAAATTATAAAGAAATCGCAACGGATATTTTTATAGACAAAATAATGTAGAAGAAAATATTCAAATTAAATCTAATAGAACATACTAAAGAATATAGTGCAGTTAATATAGTACAGTTTGAGGAAAATTTCTTTTACTGTATTTTAATATTTTTTTGGATAATGTCCAATCGTCTGCCGCATTAGAAAGAAGAAAAAAAATATTCTTTTTGTCAATTTATTTCCTTGTTATTCACGTGACGATAAATTAATTTAAAGTATCACGAAAAGAAAAGAAACCACATAATCAGCATTTAATACATTAAATTCTAAAAATGTATCTTTAAAAAATCACCAAAAATCAGAAGATGAAGGTAAAGATTCGAAAAAGATTTCATTTTAAAGGACTTTTTAGGATCTTTCTCGTGATATAAATTTTATAACCCTCCAATTATTATTTCAAATGCAAACTTTAAAGAATGTTTCAAAAACAGCTTAAAAATTTAATTTAAAAAAATCTAAGAAGAATTTTTCAAAAATCTCTCCCCTACACTATAAGAACAATCGCCATGCATAATTCCAGCCCTTTAGGTCCAGCGGTTTGGTCTGTGCGTTGTCTGTCAGTCAGTCAGTTACGGAACTGCTTTATATATATAGACACGCAAATTCTAACGAAATTTATCTGTTGGTGAAACGGAAGGAATGGCACCGTCTTACCTCAACAAGTTCTCGAATCCAATGGGCGCAAGGTCTGTTATTCTGATGACTTTGGACTTGTCAGCCATGTCGCCATAGAACATGGCTTCGAAAACGGGCGATGTCATTGCCAGCAACACCCTGTGGCCCACATACTTCTTGGAGGCGGACGGGGGACCCACAATGAAAGTGACGTCACTCAACGCCGTGTTCTGCAGCAGGGAGGAGGTTCGCTGCAGCACTTTCTCGCTCTCCATCGCTGCGGCTGGGCGGTCCTCCGGCTCTAAATGACCACCATATCTGCAAATAGAGAAACAGCGACCAGAAAAATGACCATCCACCGAAACAATAACGAGAGTACGATTGGGCTATTAATTCCGATGTAGTCTCATATCTCTTTCGGGGAGCTTTTTGATTAGGGGTCTGGAATCTCCTGGAGCGAGAAGCAATTTGGCATTGCGTTTTGCATAAGCGCCAAGCCAGGGAGCGTCGAGTAATCGCTTTTGTGACCCTGTTTGCCTCCTAACCTAGGCGGCATATCGTCATATTTATGGCGCGTTCTGGTTTTGGATCGTTTTCAAGGTGCTTTCCCGTACTGCATTCGGTCCCTAAACAAACGTGATATAATTGGAAAATAATTGAGTTCTCGTTATATTTTTTTCTCTCTGCAACCGATTTGCCACGCAGTTGGTATGCTGAGTTGTTTTTACGGGCAGTTCTTGAATAAACTGTTAAACATAAAAATAACGCCATTAATATGCAATTATAGTTGAGTGTCTCTTAAGATCTATTTATTTTTCCATAATACTAAATGCTAAATAACACAGTTATAATTTTTTGCAAGAATAATTTATAAAGTGTCTCATTTAAATTATTTTTCTGCGCTCTTCAACTTTACTAGGGTTAATTATTAATAACGTATAGCGGGCAATTTTTGAAATTTTGTATTCAACGATAATTATAACATTTAAGATTAAAAAAATACATATTTCATCAGTAAAATATAAATTCGAAATTATAAACATACAACAATTAGTGATGAATATTACATATAGTTATGAATTACTTTATTATACAGTAATATATGGGGAAATTCATAAAAGTATGTAATTAATACACAGTAATGTGATTACAAAAAATGATGTAATTAATTTGAAATTTCATGAGTAAACAGTCTTTCTATGCCTATTTACAATTCGAAATATTAAACGTACAATAATTTAACTATGGTAATAATATTTTACGACTAGAATAATGTTTGAAATTCCTTTTTATATCATTTTTCTCTGCTCACTTTTTGCTAAGCTATGCTAAGAATCTTTTGTTATTAATATAATGCTTACCTAACTTTTGCTGTCCAAAATTAAGTAAAAGTATATACAATATGAGCAGTTTTTGAAACTTCAGTAACAATTTGTATTACAGAAACTAGTAAAGGTTGTCTCCCCCTCCCTCTGTTCATTTTTCACCCTTGTACTTGTAATTTTCCTTTTATTGGGTTAAATATCAAAATCATAGCCAATACCAATGATAATTACCACAACTGACATTAAAATATAACTTCTCTTGTAAAAAATATAACTTTGAAATTATAAACTTATAATTACTGAAGGACTTAATTATTAATTACTCTATTATCTGTAAAAGTTGTAATTTTTAAAATGATGCAGTTCATATGCAGTTGCAGTTATGAGTAGGGATACGTAAATTTCGCAGAAAAAATATCGAAATTTCGTAAGAAAAAAAATACAATATATAAAATTTCGCATTTATTCGCAAAAAATATATAAATTCAAAAATTTCGCATTTATTTAAAAAAATTACAATTTTACTAACTTGCATAGGTAAATATTAAAATTATTAGTTAAAAGCTAACATTGTAGTAGTCTCCACATTATGTTCCTTAGGTCTTTGCTTTATGCCATTAATTACTACGTTATACATAGTAAATTATCCTAGCATCTACTCTGCTAACGGGACTATAGAGGCTTTGTATAGCCTTTGCAAAGCTAAGGTACAGCATTTCGTTGCAATTAAAATCTGTATAACATCAACAGGAGTCTCTTGGTTGACTACTGTAAGCAGCTGAAATACTCTTGACTTTGGCACTCAAGAGACGTTCTTAAATCTACTAAATTGCTCCACAAAACTTGATGGTTGATTTTTGCAGTTAGATTTTTAGGTTCGACTCCGGTACGGACAAACTGTCCTGGTGAAATTCGGAGCAAATCCGAGGGAGAGTCAGATTTTTCAGTTAAAGACCACGGATGGTCTTACTTAAACAATTATGTTAATAAATTATAACTATTATTACCTAATTTCGATTAAAAAGCCGTTTATCACAGAGTTTTCACCAAAAAGTAGTAAAAAAATAATTTTCGCAATTATTCGCTCATATCGCCAAATTTCGCATTCATTCGCATCTATTTCGTAAATACGAAAATTACGTATCCCTAGTTATGAGTCTTTCAAGAATTATTAAGAAATCGTAAAGTATAATGCGAAATAATAAAATTATTCCAACGAGTGCCTATATTCCTAAAATTTCTCTTTTAAATTATTTTTCTAGGCAGTTGGCCAGTTATTTGCTATCTCATAGTAAGTATTAGTTAATATTTATATAATGCGAACAGTTTTTGAAGTTTTGAGCTAAGTGATAAATACAACACCAAACATTAAAAATAAAATGCCTTCTTGTTCATAAAATATAACTTCAAAATTATAGGCATAAAACAAAAAGTATTGAATATTAAAATTTTTATTTCCAGTTTTAAAGTTAAATAAGCCAGTTTTAAAGTTAATCATATTTAATAAATTATCATATTTAATAAATTATGATTAACTTTAAAACTGACTTATTATAGTTATTATAGTTATTACAGTAGTTTTAGACTTCGTATTTCACACCGAATTAGTGCATTACTAAAAGTTGACTCTGTTATTGATATAGTTTTATCTTACTTAGCATTTTTTTTTTCGTCCATGCATTTTCTAGACATTCAAAGCTCGTAACAGTGCAAAAACCTTTCAGTTTTTTTCATAAAAAAATACTAATTTCAAATTCAGTCAAAAAGCGCGACAGCAAAATGTTTGGGCTGGGTCTCATACTGAGAACTCTGAAGATGGACACACTCTCCAATTAAAATTCTCCTGGAAGTTTTCTAACCATTTAGAGTTAGAAACAATGCAAAAGTCTCAGTTTTTCAGCAAATATCATTTATTTCAAATTGAGTCAATACGCATAATAGCAAGAGTTTTGGGCCAGGACTCATACTGACTCTGGAGGCGGGAGCTATCCGCAATTATGCTACCTCGAGAAAGTTTACTAACCATTTAAGGTCTTAAACAATTCACAAATATTTCAGTTTCTTCATTAAAAATTGCGATTTACAAATTGAACCAATAAACATAATAGCAAAAGTTTTCTTCTTTAGGGTATACACCCTTTTCTATTTAGACTGGGGACTCATACAGAGGATCCTGAAGGTGGGCACATTCTCCAATTAATCTAACTCGGTAATGTTTTCTAACTATTTAGTGCTGGAAACAGTGCAAAAATCTTTCAGGTTTTTCAGACAAAATTACTATTTAAAAACTAAATCTATATGCAGGAAAGCCAAAATTTTCTTTATCGTGTTATTACTATGTTCTACTTGGGCTGAACTCTAGAGAATGGACACTGTCTTTAATAAAGCTACCTCGATGAAGTGAGGAAATCATAACTCAAATGTGAGGCGGTGAAAGGCAAAGTGGTATGTCACATTTTCAACTTTTTTTATTTGAGGGCAAAAATGTAATCTCCATGTTCAATTTATAGTGGAATTGCAAATAATTATTATTTGCAATAGTATAATAATTATTATGAATTATAATTTGTTCAATTTATAGTGGAATTTTTTGTAGTTTTTGCAGTATAACGCTTGGGACTTACACCACTTGACTTACTAATTACACCACTTTGTCTTTCACCGCGTCATGTCTCTCCTCATGTTCCTCCATCTCTTTTTAGGCCCACAAGACGGGATAACAATCGTACATATTTATTTTTCACTATTAATTTATTTTTTACCAATGATCGATTTTTGAACTTCAATATCATATTGCTGCATAACGGACCATAATCTTTAACCCTCGAAGACTGCGAGCCACTATAACAACTTTCTGTTAGTGTCGGGACTGAAGCCGCAGGTCTTCCGATCTGCAGAGGAACAATCTATCCAAAAGCTACCTCAGTGAAAATGGGGTGATGGTATGAGGATGGTTCTTTTTTAATGAACTTCCTCACATAATGCACATAAAGTATTGTTTCAGGTGCTGAAAATATGCATCGTAATCAATGTAGAGTTGAAAGTTTTCAAGAAAAGAGCCCCAAAATATTTATGACATCAAGAAGACTTCATTTAAAACTTCTTTTTGTTTAATTAAACCTAATTTGATTTTACTGTCAAACCATTTTTGACGATTTAAAGTAAAAAGCTTGGCAATTTCTAAAATGATCAAAATATATTTTATTCAACACAAAAATTTTTCTTTTCATCATTTCACAGATCTGGATTTTTTAATTTTAAAGTTATTCGTTTTTACTAATGGCAATATTTATGTACATAGCCTGTGTATTATTAAGATATTATCTTGCTTTCAAAGACATCTCAAAAGCACAAAAAATAAACAACGATTTCTGATTACTTTTTTAGGAAATAAATACGTGATTTCATTGATTTTCACTTTAAATTTTTGTTTTAGAAATTATTTTAATTATTGCTTGAATTTTATACACTAATTAATTTTCATTGCCAGAACCTGTTTGAAAAGTGAATAATAGTATGAACATTATAATCGTGTGATAATATGGAGTTTATTTTAAAATCTAAATTTTCCCACAACTGATGAGAGTTTATTATGTTTTATTATCAATTTTCGATGTAGCTATCTCTCGTTATTGCAACCTTTTTCTATGGGATGCGAGGGGATCGTTATAACGAACATCGACTGTATTTATGTTTATGGAACAAAAGGCTTGTGAATACTGAAAATAAATTTCAAGGTCGAAGAGAGACTTTTTATAAAAGCAAGAAAAGGTGATAAAAGTGGGGGATTTAATGGCAGAGTTAATGGTTATAATGGCGCCTGAACAAAATTATGTGGTTTCAAGCGACAGTCAGAACCTGTCCAGTCTCTCTAAAGTGGAATGTATTTGGGTGGAGGGT
Source organism: Dolomedes plantarius (assembly GCA_907164885.2). NCBI lineage: Eukaryota > Metazoa > Arthropoda > Arachnida > Araneae > Dolomedidae > Dolomedes > Dolomedes plantarius. The sequence continues at coordinate 49,511,648 of OU015500.1, read as the reverse complement.
GGGAGGTCTATGACACTTATTAGAGAAAATAACAAATCAACGCGAGTTTGAATCACCAGCCTACTAGTTTTATTTTCAGAGGACGAAAATGAGGATACGAGGGACAAACAGTTGTCGAAGTTATTGTTATAACTCAAATATTTTTAATGTTTTATTTCTAACGGCGGGTTACAAGACTATATATAAATGAAAACAAGAACAAACAAACAAAAGAGAACTAAAACGTCCATGAACCCAAAAGTTTCCTAGTCATCCAATATCTCTCCTACACAGGAGCTGGAGTAAGAAAGGGGCAGTAATGGTAAAGTCCATGTCCTTCAGCCTATTACAGAGGTTGCAAAAGAGTTCTAAGACGATATTTATATGGCAGAAATGTTTCAACAGGCAATCATAGCCCGTCACTAGGCAAAAAAAGGCGACCGCTTTCTGCCTCGGCCACTCTGGGATTTCAGAAATTCTGTTCCACCAAATATTTTGCAAATTTCTTGCCAACAGTTCTTGCGAGAGAGAGTTCCTAAAAGTCTCCCTTTCAAGCAACTTTAATGAGGTCTAACTGCTTTCAAACGTTTTATTTATTTATCGCAAATGCCATGCTTTAACATTTAAGTCATTAACCTTCTGCCTTCCCTATATTTCTGAACAGTACATTTAAAACTATTAAGTGCAGGGGCACGTGTCAATGTGACAACTGTCAATCGAGCGTCCAGAATTACAGAGACAGCAGGCCGGGGAGTCCTTTAGTCCAGTTTTAAAAAGATGGGCATTGAGACAATCGTGTCCTGTTAAAAAGGAAGGAAGGTCCGGAGATCGGCGTTCCTACACTTATTAGGGAAAGAAATGGCATCAAAATTTAAAAGTCTGTTACCTTGAGGGCTGTAACAAGTGTAGACAGTTGAACGGATGTCAGATTTCCAAATGACGATGTTAGCCAACTCAGCTCCAGATGGATGCTGTAAATCGCTAATAATGGAGAAAGATGTCGATAGATTTTGTCTAACTTCAATAAGGATGCCACTAGCAACCCTTCTAGATTTAGGTTACAGGTGTAAGCAGTAGCCAGGAACAGAATATCGCTTTCAAACTATATTTATATACAGTATGCCCACTAAAGTCTCGTCCCATCCTCTTAACTTCGGAACGGCTGCTACTATATTCATAAAAGTGGTGTCTAGGTATAGTAAAGTAGTCATGCACTACTGAATAAAACCCCCGACCGCGCTACCTGGTGGAAAACAGCGGAGTTAGCATTCCTATCTCAAAAATGGAATGAGAAAGAGGAAAAAAGGGATTTACAAAGTTGTAGAGCATCATCGATTTAGTAAGAAAAGACACCTTGTGGACATTAATGCGAAGAATAGAATGGTTAAAAAGCGCATTTGTTTTTTCGTGATTTCCTACACTGTGACGTCACGAAACTTGAACGGAAGGAGAAATGATTATCTTTCGGGCAAAACACGACACCGCAATGACGGTGAGAAGTTTGAACATCTCAAATAAAGGTATATTGTTAAAACTAGTTGTTTTTTTCTTTCTCAGATCGTTTTGTCACGTCACAATGTAGGTAATCACGAAAAAACAAATGCGCGTTTTAACCTATTCTTTGCATTAATATCCCCAAGGTATCTATTTGTACTAAATCGATGATTTTCTACAACTTTGTAAATCACTTTTTCCCCTATCTCGTTCCGTTTTTGAGATAGGATTGCTAACTCCGCAGTTTTCCACCAGGTGGCGCAGTAGGTGGTTTTATTCAGTAGCGCATGGCTACTTTACTATACCTAGATACCACTTTTATGAATATAGCAGCAGTCGTTCCGAAGTTAAGAGGGTGGGAAGGGACTTTAGTGGGCATACTGTATAATTTAAAGATAAGTATTAGATCTACAATGCGCTTATTTGAAAGCAAAGTGTTTACTTAGGTAGATATACGTTTCATCCCACAAAGTAAAGTGCAATTTTTGCGTCTTTATAAATATCTTTTGCGTTAATAAATATCTCCTCTCAAGAATAGACTTGAAAAAGCTTAAACAAGAATAGGGTAGTTACATTTTAACGCATGAAAGGCATAATGATACTTATAGGTATTCATTATACTTATTGGAAACATAGTGTCTTTAGGAAACTTCGTAATAGATGTCTACCCTCACTTTTTTACGCTTGATTAAGTTCCTTCCATTTTATTCAGTTAAGTGCCGAAACCATGCCCATTATTCGACCTTTTCAACTCAGGATAGATTCTTAGAAAATCAAATTATGCAAATACTGATAGACTAATAACGAAAAGAGCTTGAACATCCCATTAATATCTTTCGTTTTTCATATTATTAGGATTTTTAACCATATTAATGCTCAGTAAACCTGATATGGATATTTTGTCATTATCCATATCAGGTTTATGGCCAAACTTTGGGGTCACGTAAAACTTCTTCGAGTTCAGCACAAATTATACTCAACAGAAACCATAAACACAGTTTTCGGCAGCGCTTGGATTCGTTTTCATTTTGAAATTCTAATATTTCAAACTTTTTGAATTGATTACTTGAATACGCATCATTTAAAAATAACACAATTAGTGATGGATTCGGTACAAGTATATAATTTTTTTTTGATTCAGTATGAAAGTTACAATAAACGAGAAATATATATGAAAAATGTATAAGTCAAAAATTCAAGCAATAAATTTTCTGACAACGCTTTCAAAATCTTCATTTCTCACCCCATGTTCTTTCTTCTCATTAAAATTCCCTTTCTTTCAAAACGATATACACACACACACTCGCAAAAACATACATATTATATATATACATACATACATACATACATATATATATATATATATATATATATATATATATATATATATATATATATATATAAATATATATATTATATATGTTATATGAGTGTGTGGATACAGTCCGTTCTATTACAGGCCTATATTCTAATAAATGAACTACCGTGCCATGTAGTTTTCAACCTTACAATTTTTAAGAGAGAAAAATAATTATGATTATTTTCTTTGTGTGGATACGAGGTGTACCGTGCCCGTAATCTAACAAACCATCCTCAATATTGCAGATGTCATTCAAATTGCTGAAACACCATGCCACCAATTTCAACAGCATAAAAGGGTAATTAATTTAGTGAGATATCAAATGACAACTTCTAAGGTAAAAACTGTTGTTTCAAAGAAAAAAAATAGTTGTTTCTCTCGTTAAAAAAAATTATTTTGGACACAAATCTAACCCACCATCCTCGGTATTCTGGACGTTATTGTAATTAACTGGACTACCGTTCCAACTGTTTAAACAACTTTAAAAGCTAATAACTTCGGTTGTGAAATATTTTTTTCCCAATGGCAAGGCAAAAGAGATTACAAAGGAACGATGAAATAAAAACACAAAACCGAAGTCATTACTCTATGAGCTTTCCTGCTTCCCAATATCTCGACACCTCTGTAGATCCACGAAGTTCCTCACATCGGAGTAGGTGTTCCCTTTCCATTACTTCTCCAGAATCGCGTAGTGGACAAAAAGGCTCGGTTGAGATGCCTATGCGGTGCAGATGGGCGGCGAGGCAATCGAATCCCGTAGACAGACGGAAGGCCGCAACTGCATCACGTCTTGGTTTATCAAGGCGCATCTACACACAAGCGAATCAGCTACCCCCGTCACCTCTTGACACATTTTGGTGTCTATTAGTTCCCCCCCCCCCCCCAACGTGGGGGAAGTATTTCGTCGCTTTGATCTTTGTTCTTAAAACCACTCTCTCGGGGCGGTATGAGTACGAACACCAAAGGCACGAGTCATGCCATAAAAACTCCTATCGGCGAAGGGACCAATAAATCACTGCTTTCCCCTACACTTCGCTCTCTGTTTCGCGAATGTGTGCTTCCAGGGTCAGGTATAAAAGAAGGGCTTACCCTCCTCCAAAATTTTAAAGCTGTACGAGTCTGAAGATCCCGCAAGAAATTAGATGTAAATATTTTTTCAGAAACAGTATAATGTTCCAATAGGAAGTAGCTGTATTTGGATGTCCAAGTAAGTTGGCACCTCTTATTGCAAGGAAGTCCGTTTGTTCATTACCCCAAAGACCACAATGTCCAGGCACCCATTGAAGAACGATTCGTTTTCACTGTAGGGTTAGAGTTCTCAGAAGTTCTTGGCACTGGGAAATCTTAGGTGTCAATAGGAGTTCAATTTTGGCATGAGGTTGTGAAATATAAAAGGGCAACTTTTAATAGATAAGCAAAAGTGACGAGAATTTAGCTTGGAAAGACGCATATCATTGGACTGAAATACTTCTCTCTACATCATGTTCCCTTTCTCAGAATATCCATAAGAACGAATCGAAAGGGGAAATAAATTAGTGTTGACGTTCTAAAAAAATGACTAGAAATATCATTTTTTGTATTTGACCAAGACGTCTTGGAGAGTAGTAAAATTTCTACCGTCTTTCCGAACTTATGAAAAGCAGTAATTCTCGAATCTATCATAGTTTTAATAAATGACCAGATCATTTGCTCGAAAGTAAAGCTGAAGCTAGATCAAATTACGTTCCTGCAGTCGTTAAAGTGGATAAAGTGATGGCAAACTGTTAAGGAGCATACAATGACAACTAATGGTGGAAAAAACGCATCATCTTTGAAAAAATAAAAAAATAATATTTATATATATATATATATATGAAGTGGTCAAAATCCTTTGTTGATCGCCGCTAAACGGAAGAGGAAAATATGAAAGGAATGCAGTTAAGAAAAAAAGTTTCTCCCGTCATTGGGATGTGAAGAAATTGCTAAAATGCTAACTCGAGGTTAGGAAAGCCGTTCATGATTTCCTATCTCGGCACTGGGTTTTTACAGTGAACATTAATAATAAAATTTTAGCAATAAAATTCGAGAGACCTAACACCAAATTACAATAGATTAAAATTCCAAACTTGTACTAAGCTCATATCTCTACAAATGCATCAACAAATTTTTTTAAAAAAGTTACTTAATTTAATTACTCACTATCCGTTTACCCAAATTTTAGAGGAGCATTTTTGCTCCAGCTCGAAAGTCCATAATTTTGCAATAGCCCCATATGAATCTTAATGGGAAATAATTCGTTCTGAAAAGCATACATCTGGAGCATATTAAATGCTCTTTACATAATAGCTACTTAGAGGTTATCTTTATAAAGATGCATCGTGATAGATGAACGCCGTGCATGAAAATTAGGCCCCTGGGAAGCAAAACAAAAAGCAGGAATCTGTTCGACGTAATAGCGGCGCTCCCGCCCTCCAGGGAATTGATCGATGCTACAAAAAAACACCACAGCAGATGAGTGCCGGTTGGGTGGATAAGTGTGACAGATGCAACAACGCAACTCTACTCGTAATAGCACATAGAGAAATATCAATGACATAACTGTTTGGCAACAATATATTACAGTTGAAAGGGAAGCAAATAGGGCTCTCTCGAATGAGTTAATTTCAGGAAAGGGATGAATATTAATTGACAGCAATCAGTTTAAAGTGGTCTGACACATTTGTACGAGTCTATTAGTGTGTACGATTCATTTAGAGCCTACATCGTAGAAGTAGAGATGACTCGTTTCTATGAATTATAGTTATTAATTACTTTCGTATTGAAAACGCAAGTTTAAATAAGTAAAAGATTATGATTATGGCTGTAAAAAAATTAGGCGAAAAGTTTCATCTAAGCATTACGCTGTCTGTTCACCACTGCATCACCACTATTGGACAAAATACAGATTTTTTTATGTTTATAATAATGTTGAAAATTGGCTCTTTTTCTTTTCTGAATGAACTAGCTTACCCGTGCTTCGCTACGGAGTACATTCAGATTAAATACAACGGTCAGTGTATGCAATTAATGCCAAAATAAAGCAAAAAACAATATATTTATAATAAATACAACGATCAATGTATGCAAATAATGCAAAACAAAAACAAAAAAATATATTTACAATAAATACAACGGCCAATGTATGAAATTAATGCCAAAAATATATATATATATTTATAAAAAAAATCGTAACGGATATTTTTATACGCAAAATAATGTAGAAGAAAATATTCAAAGTAAATACAACGGTCAATGTATGCAATTAACTTGTAGGTTTAATATCCATAAAACATACTAATTTGAATTAAATTCTTAAAAATCTTCCATCTCAATTAGTCTAGTCGTTAAATTTTATCTTTTACCGTATTTTAATATTTTTTTTTGTCAATTTATTTCGTTGTTATGCACGTGACGGAAAATAAATTTAAAGTATCACAAAAAGAAAAGAAATCACGTGATCAGCATTTAATAAATTAAATTCTAAAAATTAATCTTTAAAAATTCACCAAAAATCTGGAAATGAAGGTAAAGATTCGAAAAAGATTTCATTTTAAAGGATTTTTTATGATATTTCTCGTGATACAAATTTTATAACCCTCGGATTATTATTTTAAATGCAAACTTAAAAAAAGTTACAAAAACAGCTTAAAAATTTAATTTTTAAAAAATCTAAGAAGAATTTTTCAAAAATCTTTCTCAGTGCACCCTTACACTACAAGAAGAATCGCCATGCAAATTTCAGCACTTTAGGTCCAGCGGTTTCGTCTGTGCGTTATCTGTCAGTCAGTGAGTCACGGAACTGTTTTCTATATATAGATTACTGCTAGTGCGAAAATTACTTCTAGATTCTACACAAATGACGCTCACTATCGTAGTGGTTAAAAGCTTCAAGCTGCCACATCACAGCTCCAGGGTTCGAGCCTGCGACTGGGCAAAGTCGACTCATGCCTTTCATCTCTTGAGTGGGTCTATAAAACGAGGACCAAGCATGCTCTAGGAGTCCCGCGTCAGTTTGACCACCTGACTGAGACATATGCCATATGGCACCCCAAGCCCACGGTCAAGAAAGCGGAGATGAGCACCACAGGCTTTAGTCCACGACGGACTGTTGCGCCATTGGTTAGTTAGTTATTTACAAATAGAATTTTTTCAATCCTTTTCTATGAGCTTTAAACATCTTATTATTCAAAGTAACACTTCAAATAGCCTTAGAAAGTTTAAGACATATTTTGCTAGTATTTGTTAAAAAAAATAGATTGCACTCAAATTTTTTGTTTCGAAAATTGTTTTAAGAAAAAGTCCACTTCTTATCATATTTTTAGTTACGTAACATTGTTAAGAATAGATATGATAACAAAGTCAAATATTTTCAAAAAATCTAATCTAAAGCTTTACGTGAATACCTTAAAATCTTGAGAAGTTTTATGACTTCTTCTTAACCCTTCATTGCTAAACATAGATCTCATTCAATTTTTTAAAGTTTCTTCATTGATAACAAATGGACATCTTTTGAGTAAAAAGCTCAAATTAACGTACAGTCCTACGATTACATGGAATCCAAAACGGAGGCAGCATATAGTAATGTGCTTGTTGAAAACTAATATTTAAGAGTAATACCTTATACTTTGAAATTTTACGGTTAATTTTCTAAAGACAATTTTTGTAAATTTTTAGAATACATTATTAAAAATGGTGAAAAATATGATCTTAACGATACATAGCTAACTCTTTTTTTGCTGACTCATTTAATTTTGATTTAACAACTGCATAATAAATGCTATGCAGTGTTCCATTGACTTTAGAATTCCTTGACATCAGGAATGCCCTTTAGTAGTTGTTCAAAACTCTTTTGAACTTATAGACAACAAAGAATTGTTCTCCTTTGATAGTCACGCTACAGTTAGCTCGAGTTGAATAGAGAAGACACAAGTTAAGTCTATTAATGTTGCTTTAGAAATTCTCGTTGATAATTTTGGTCAAACATAGATGGCAAATAAATTGAAATGCGTTTCCTTGAGTTCCCATATAATTATCCCGGAAATGAAAGTAAAGGGAAAAAATTAGCAATTTTCTCTGCTCAAACTCTTTTCAGGAAGGAAAAGAATAGGAAATAATTTTAAAGGTTATAAATAATTAAATTAAATAAATTATATATTGTCAAATATAAATTTATTTAATTGGGTTGATCCCGATGTTAAGAATTTTTAATGATTTTTTTTCTATGGAAATTTTATGCAGAAAAATTGCAAGAAATATAGAAAGGTCATTCATGTGCATTATTCATATGCGCATTTCATGTGAGTATTTATGTGTTCTAAAATATATATTTTTCGGACAAATGATGTGTCACGCAAACACAAAGTTTAAATATAAAATGCAAACTGTTTGAAATATTCTATACAAAACTCGAAAATAAGGGAATAAAACATATTTCACAAGAAAAACTAAAAGTATAAATAAGTTTTATCTTAATTAAACTTTAATTTTAAACAAAATAAATAATAATTTTAAAAGCTCAAATGGCTCAATTTTTTGCAGTATACAAAGCCTTTTTTGAAATTTCTGTGTTTTATGGCTTTGGGGGCTTACATGTGCTTTTAATAACGCTGATAATAGGATATCCAGTTTACTTTAAGGGATTTAAGTCAAAACGACTGAAAAGGAATCAGGTATATTCGGGCCTCCTCAATCACGGGAATTGAAGAGGGTTTGGTTTGATTTGAAGCACTACGGTCATTATTTGCTACAAGAGGGGTAATTAGACCGGGACCTACTGCTTAAAGCCGATTCCGAACGGGTACAAACATCCATGCCAACAGAGGGACTCGAACCCAAGGACTCTGTACCGAATACCAGTGCCCTAGCCATTCAGCCATCATCCGGCCCTTAAGGCGCAGGGAAGAACCCGTTAATATCTGTAGGTTCCTCACAACATTCGAATTTAATACTGTTGTCCACAGTTATCTCACGGAAAACAAAGCAAAACAATTCACCTATCAAGCTCAATATGTTTCGGGAATTTCAAATTATAATATCTATGTATACAGACATATGTAAAAGCAGTTACAGAAAAGGTTTATAGCAAGTGCCACTATGTATGTATAACATTTAAATAGTAGTAAATAATTAAATTTTATGAAATAATCATACATCGCAAAGTACTGCATTTTATAAAATTTAACAGATTTAGTATTGCCTGAGACTGCAAAATTCCTTACTACTTCTTATTTTGTAGTAGAAGGCAAACTATATGTACTATATGTACACACTATATGCACACAAACTATATGTACACACACACACACACACACATATGTGTGGTGTGTGTATATATATATATATATATATATATATATATATATATATATATATATATATACATACAAACACGTGTGTATATATATATATATCACAAAACCTTAATGCCTTATTTTATTCCATATAGACCTTCCTGTGCCTACAAATTACCTTTTTATTAATGTATTTCTCCCAAATTTCTATTTATGAAATACGTGTGAAGGATTTCTCTTGAGGCAGGAGAAATTGTATTCATATGCGACACAGAGGTTGAAATGCCCTCACTTTGGGTCAGTATAATCCGTGAAATATATCGGAAACCTCTAAATTATTGACATCATTGCTGTGATGTTGTCCTCAGAGGGTTACAGATTCTAGTTGTGGCCAGAAACACGATAAAAGAAAATAGTGAAAAGAGAAAATAGCAAAAAGGTGAAAGCCTGATAACTGATTAAGGACAGTGGAATTGATTAATTAAAATTTTATTTACTGATTCGACCACTACCTTAACTTACTATGAGTTAAAGGGGACAAGGAACTTTCAACTTCGTTTTTTTTTTATTTTCAATATTTTGCTCTATATACAAAATGAGAATAATTAATATTGCTTTGTACTACATTGAAGCACTTAGAAGGCACAAATAAGTATTTTGTGAAAAAATAAGACCTAGTTTTCAAAAGTTTCTTCAAAATGCTCCATACGCTTTAATTTTCTTCAGATTTCCTCCAAATTTCTCACGATTGGGAATAAAAGTGCATGTCACAAAACTCTGCATCATTCCTTGAAACCAGAAATATTTTTCAAATTTATAGACCATGAAATAAAGTAGAAAAATGTAAAAACATTAAAAACAGGCAGATTTTAAAAAATATATTTTTGACTTTTGATTTATACAAAAAATATTCAATGCACAATTATTTTTATATATATATATTAAAAGTTGAAGGTTTTTAAATGGTATTGGATGCGCATAGAACATTTTGAAAAATCCTAGCACTTTTGAAAATTTTTTTGAAGACAGGCATTATTTTGTCAAGAAATCCATATTTTGAATTCTAAGAGTCTTCATTGTAATCAAAAAGAATATTGATTTTTCTCATTCTGTATATCGAGTTAAAAAATTTTAAAAATTTAAAAATATGAAGTTGAAGGTCCATTGTCCCCTTAGAAGAAAAAGAGGAAAACGATGAAAACAAAGAACCCCGAAATGTTTGTATATGTGTGGGAAAAACATAATCTACAAGCATTTTCTTTAAAGAAATGTAGCTATATATACACATTTAGAAGTCATTCGTCTGTCACAGTGACATACAAATCTTACGTCAATAATGTCTATGAAAGGACCATTCAAACAAAATCGATCGTGTTTCAGCAACATTTCATTTGCTCGAATAATGGAAAAGAGAAATTTATGCTCCTTTTTCAGTTTATTTTCGTTAAATCTGTAATACTGTTTTACGGTTAACCAACAGAAAGATAAAGTTAAAGTGTACGAAATGGAAAACATCGTGACTTGAAGAATGTAGATCAACAATTTTTGGAAATCACCTGTTAATTATATGCTACTAATAACTTCTCACACAAATACGAATATTCATTTAAGCTAATTGGAGTTTTGGAAATATTACGTCAATAATGCAGTTATTATTGTTAGTGAAGAGATGGTATTTAACAAATTGGTGGGATAACGAAATAATATTAATTTATTAGTGGTAAGTATCATATTGTTAATACCCTTGATGATTTTTTTTACTACCCTACACTGAACGTTTTTATGTGATGAAAAAGACATAAATATTGCTTTTATTTATGGAGGAATGTTTTATCCACAAGGATAGACATTAAATTTAGTATTATATGCATTTCTTCTACAATGAATACATAGTTTCTGTTCTTTGCATTGACTCTTAAATATTATTTAACTGAGCGCATTTCAGTAATTTGCAAAGAACGCACTTTAACATCCTGATTTTCTTGCGTTACGTACTGCCGAAAAGCTATTCTTCCCTTCTTCTGTATGGTATCCATCATGAAGCCTTTGGAAGCTTAGGATGGACAATAAAGGGCGATAATTCAATAACTTACTATCAGCAAGAATAATAAAGGGGGTAATACATCAAAATTTAACACACAAAGTATTGGAAACGGAAATTTGATCTGAAGTGAGGCACGAAATTTATCCAAAATAATGTCCGAGTATCGTATATTTGAAGAAAATAGAAATTTATTGTGTGGAGAGTTTAACAATAAGCTGGGTAAAACAATTTAAGATAAAGAACTTCTTAATGGCGTTTTCTTTAGAAAGCACAATTTTTTACTATTGATGGCATACTCTTCAGGACATTTGCCGTTTTTGATAAAACAGAAAGTAACATTGTTATTAAACTGTATTCAACATGCATTCATGAAAAGATGTTTTTACATCATGCTTCAAAAAGAACGCTATTATCACTGTTCTTTCTTAATCAACACCTTATTTAGTATATAAAAAAATGCTTAGTAAAGCCAAAAAATTCAGGCCACCAATAAATATTCTTGAAGATTTAAAATCAATTAAATATTATAGTAGGTCATAAATATAAATTGCATTTACATTAATCAACAATCATTTCATGTTTTTGAAGACACTCTAATTACTCGAAAACAAAGAATTAAAATATTTTTAAACATTAGGAATATATAAACGCATGATTGCTACAAACACATAGTCTATGTATCACATTATTTAAGTTTTTCGGGTCAGTGAACTATTTTGCACAATTGAAAGAAAAAAGGATTTTATTAAGTAACTTTAAAAAATGAATCCACTGCATATAATAAAAATTTAAAGGAAAATAAGTAAAATGGAAGATATGAAATATGGAAAAGCCTTTTCGGAATGTTTGAAAATCTTAAAATGCATTAAAATATATTTTTAGGAAAAACTGGAGTTTCTTTAGAAACAATGAGGCTGTTTCAACTACTACTTTGATTCATGTCATCAAATTAAATTCTTAATGGCGTTTTCTTTAGAAAGCACAATTTTTTACTATTTATGACATACTCTTCAGGACATTTTCCGTTTTTGATAAAACATAATTACATTTAAAAAAATTAGTTCTACTTTAATTTACTGATATAAATATTGGATGCTTAATAAACATCAAAGGGAGTTTTACATTTAGTCACATTATTATGAAAAAGATTAAACGACACAAGATTTGACATAAAATTTTTTTGACTATGACATCCGTTAAAATAAAATGTTAAAATAAATTTCGGCAATGCATATTATGAAATGAGACATAAATGCTGTAATAAAATTTGATGCAAGGCTATTTAACATTTTGATGAAAGCTTCCTTACACCTCTAAAATTTTCTCAAAAAATTTTATAAGAAATTCCTCCTAAGAAGGAAGTGACCTATGTGTGTTAATTAGTTTACAAAAATTTATTTATGAATTTTGGCATTTCAGAAATCCAGAAAACAATATTCACCGTAAAATTCGTTCTTTTTGGGGAAAAGAAGTTTCCATATTGGTAACTTTTTAACAGAGAAGTATCTTTTTATTTTATTTCAAGCTAAGTTATTCTATTACAATCTTCCCCTAAAGTAAGAAGGTACATTAATAAATATGTTTAGCATTCTTTTACTGAATTTAAAGCACATCAAAATAGCAGTCTGATCTTTCTAACCGCACGTGTTTCAGCAGAATTCGCGTTTCTGTTCCTTAAGGCACACGGGAGAGCTATATACCTTTATCACTTAAATTGTTAAGATTGAATATTGAAAGTGCGATATAAAATTTTCGGTAAATGTGAGTTATAGAACTGTATTAAGAGTATCAGCCTATGTTTAGGTCGTCTATATTTGTATAAATATCTTCTACTATCAATCTGAATTCAAGGCAGTAACCTCTGAAAAAGTTTACTAAACTATGATTCCGGTAATAATGGGTGCGAGTCATTTCTCTCTTCACAACCGTTGAAAATTAATAAACAGCCTCAAGCGACAACTGAAAATAGGATGGTTCGGAAGAAGGAAACCCCCATCATGTCGTCGTGAGCTCTTTAAAATAGTAGGTGGGACTGTCACAGTTGGATCCCTAAAGAAGTTTCCTCATGAGTGGCAACCTTTCAAGTCTGATTCAAGGATATTCTGCGTCAAATAATCTATGTCAGCTAGATCAAGTCACAGTTCCAAAAAGTCCTGAAAAGGATTAGAAATGCCAACCATATTTCTTATAGCTCAAATCCAAACCGAATTCTGGATTTCAATTTTTTTCAAAAAGGCTCTTTTTCGGGCTTTCCAGTCGAGCTCTGTAAGCATCCCACTGTGGTTCGCGGTCAGCAACGTTAAGGTTGGAATCCTGGTAGAGCCCAATATGACCTGCAGAATACACTCGTGGCCAATCTGTTTAGTTTTCATTTTGCATAAGCCATAGTCGTTTCGCAGTCTACCCTTAGGGCATCAAGCGGTAATCTCAAGAACAGACGTCAAAAAGCTCTACACCCAGTCCTGGGTAACTGTCAATCTGGAGAATGTTTAAGGTTCCCCGAAACAATTCTTTGCCACCAAGCGATTCAACAGGGACTTTTTAATAAAATCTGTTAAGCAGCTGTGTAATGAAATAATTGTGATCATTTACTGATTCTTAGCAACTTTGTTCGAGGATCTAAAGTGGATTTACAGTTAAAAATTCACAGTGTTATTAAAAATCACCTCAATATTTTTTAAAATATATAACTGAGTATTAACCTAATTTGAAGAAAAATTCATGACTAATTATAATTATTAGGTACAAAATATATTCGAGGGCAAAGTCAACAGGATGCCAAGACAGAAGTGGATTATAAAAAAAAATACCTTTTTCAGAAATTATAATTCAGATATTTAGTTAGTGGCCTAAGTTTGAAAGAGCCCTGTTTGCAATTATCTGATGCCATATTATTTGGTGACTATCCGCATTTATCCAAAGAAACTATTCAAGATCTATTACCATTTTCAAAGACATGTTTTACGGAATCTGGCTTTTCTAATGATAACACATAAACGAAATAATGTATCAGACTGGACTCTGCATCAGATAGGGGAATTACAGTATATTAAAACAAATTTTCAAGAAATATTGAAGACCAAGAATCAATAATTTTCTTCGCAATAACAATATCTTTTATAGCCGTCTTTCTCCCCGATTTCAAATTTATAATAGTTAAAAAGAGGATTTTTATTTATTTTATTGTTTCATTTAATTTCTCATTGACAACAGGTTAGTGAAAATTATCCGAAAAATATAAGCATGAATTCTGTGATTTTTAAAAATTACACAATGTTTAGCAAAATAAGTTTATAAATCACTGTCATGGTGAAAAATTATAACTAATTTTTGCTTGAAAGAACGTCATGGTCGACGCGAAAACTAAAACTTGCGTGTTCATAATCGATTAAAGTTCCTGAATGTAGGGTCTAAAGCAAATAACTAACGTTGTAACAAAATTGGGTATCTGTTGATTAATCTTTCAAAAAAGTTGCCTCAGTGAAGCATAGCAGTGTCTTGATAAGAAAAAAAGATGACTCGAAGGAAAATCAAGTTAAAATAAAAAAATAACTTTATTCACATTTAGAATAATTAACACAGCGTTGGGTAACTTACCTAACAGCTTGAAAAAATAAACAAGTCAAGGTAATGACAAATGCCCAATGCTCCTAGTCACAAGTATGTACTCTCGTTTTATACCTGAGTACTGACGTACAATTTACATATCGATTGAAGGAGCTAGTATCGATACACAAAAAGACAAAAATACCAAAACGGAATTGTGACCTCACTCCTTCAAACTGGCGTCATACATACAGTGTAAATCAGCATTACTATAAAATGAAGTGTAAAGATCCGGGTTACCAACAGTATAGAACCCAGATCTTTTGTTCTCAGTATAGACACTTTCTCTTTGTTGGGATGACTGTTGGGAGAAGCGAAATTTATGTATATCTTCCGCCCATTATCCCTGCTTTATTCTAGGCCAACAACAGGAATGTTGACTAAACATATCTTCTTTCATTTAATGATTTCAGTTGTCTACCACCCACCTTATTCTATATTTACATAATGGTAATCATACTCCACCAGGACACCATTCTAATGGTTGGACACCTCGGGAACGAAATCTCCCAGGACACGAAACGAATCTAAACCTTCTCCTCTCGAGACGGATGCTGTTCTTCTTGTTACAAAACTTCTTCACCCTGACGTTGTGAAGAAGTTTTGTATCCGTTCACCTTCTAAAATTATTATATGACTTGCATATTTTAAAAGGGGTGAGAATAGTATGAAAAAATACTAATAAACAAAACAACTTCATTTCATTTTGACTTACTTTGCGTGTAGTTAATCTATATATATATAAAACAGTTCCATAACTGACTGACTGACTGACTGACAGATAACGCACGACCAAACCGTTGGACATAAAGGGCTGAAATTTTACAAGGCTATTCTATTTATAATAAACAGGAAATCCAACGTAAATAAAGCACAAATAGCAGTAAGGTACAATTTTGCATACGGCCGTTTCGAAGCTGCAAAGGAGCTTCTTCATCAGTGCAAAGAACTTAGTGGCAGCTCAAAAAGCCGAAACTAAGCGACTAGACACGTGTGCATGCACTTAAGTGCCTTGCAATTTTACAAATCAATTTTGCGTCACTTAAGTGTATGCGCACGTGTTTAGTAGCTTAGTTTTCAGCTTTTTGAGCTGCCACTAAGTTCTTTGCACTGATGAAGAAGCTCCTTTGCAGCTTCGAAACGGCCGTATGCAAAATTGCACCTTACTGCTATTTGTGCTTTATTTTCGTTGGATTTCCTGTTTATTCCTCGAGCACAAAGGTTTTGTCTTTTCTATTCTATTTATAGTGTAGGGTTGCACTAAGAAAGATTTTTGAAAAATTATTCTTAGATTTTTTTTAATTAAATTTTTAAACTGTTTTGTAACTTTTTTTAAATTTGCATTTTAAATAATAATCTAAGGGTTATAAAATTTTTATCAAGAGAAAGATCATAAGAATTCCTTTAAAATGAAATTTTTTTCGAATCTTTACCTCCATTTTCTGATTTTTGGTGAATTTTTAAATATTAATTTTTAGAATTTAATTTATTAAAGGCTGATCACGTGGTTTCTTTTCTTTTTGTGATACTTTAAAATAATTTTACGTGACGTGCATAACAGCGGAATAAATTGACAAAAAAATATTGGAATACGGTAAAAGATAAAATTTAACCACTAGACTAATTGAGATGGAAGTTTTTCAAGAATATAATTCAAATTAGTACGTATATTTTATGGATATTAAAGATACAAATTAATTGCATACATTGACCGTTGCATTTAATTTGAATATTTTCTTCTACATTATTTTGTCTATAAAAATATCCGTTGCGATATTTTTATAAATATATGTATATTTTTCTTTTGGCATTAATTGCATACATTGACCGTTGTATTAAATTTGAATGTACTTCGTAGCAAAGCACGGGTATTCAGCTAGTTAATTATGAAGTTATTAATTATTCAGTTGATAAATTATGCAGTTTGTATTAACTGTTATTTCCGTAAAGTAACCTTTATTTATGTCATATGACCTTACATATGCGAAGCGTACGGCAAACATGTTGGCTTTCACGTGGCCGTAATGTTACACCAAGTCGAGAAGAGCTCATCACAATTTTAACGAAAATGACACCTCAAAGTAATCATGCCACCAAAATGTAAAGTTTTTTTTGTTATTCAGGTCTCACATTGTAAAAATAGATGTTTCAGTCAAAACGTCGCTGTTCCTTCCTTTACAGACTACAAAGGAATTTGTCGTTTGGATGTCGCCCATATCAGAACACCAAAGCAGCAGACTGATACGAGCGCGTATGCGTAGTAAATATCAAACCATAGGCGTAGTGTCCCCCCACCCCAACTTAACTTGAAATAAATTAAAACGTTAATACAAGTTCAGTTAAAATCAGTAAATTGCAGAAAACTTTTATGAAAGTTGGCTTTTTCCCCCGCTTTTTCAAACTGTGAAATTGAATATTCCGATTATGTCTTTAGCCTTAACATAGTTTTTAACAATGATATAATACATAACAAAAATTCGATGCTATATTTTTCTCCTTTTATGTATATTATATTTATTTTTCTCATTGTATAACTTTTGAATACTACTCAAACATCAATTCTATTGTTATTCAATTAGAAAAATCCTAATATTTCATATTTTAAGGACCGCCTGGTAGTCAATGCGCAGTGGAGGGCCCTAACTGAATTCAGTTCGTGCCCCCCAAAAAGTTAGAAGCACGCTACGCCTATGTATCAAACAGACGTTTTCAGAGATCTTATTTAGTAAATTCATGGCATAAATTCACCGAGACTACCTGGTTGGATCAGGATGTCAAAATGACATTAATGCCCTGATTGATAAATAAAGGCTAGTCAAATGAAAAGATACCACGAAAAATTTTGGGTGTACCCTCTAAATTTGCAAATATCCAAAAGTACTTAAGTGACATCTTAAAACTTCATCGACGATCCTGCTGAAATCTAATCATTTAAATTCCTTCAGGGATTAAAATGTTAAGATACGGCATCAGATAATGATACTATTGAAGGTTACTGTACAACGAGACCACCTATTTAAGAACATTTTGATAAATTATTTATCGCAGAGAATTATTAAAATACTTTTCATAGAATTTTTTTTTTTTTTACCGATAAATCGCTGCATCTAAAATAAGGCAGAAATGCTTTTCGCTCGACTGGTGAGACACGGCAGAGAAAAAAAAAGACTGGCAATAGTTTCTCTGGAGTGATTTAGACTCTGCAGTCAGAGGAGAACGAAGTGGTTTTCCATGTAGTTTAGATCATTCATGCCCGTTTTAGTCGCTTGCCTTTTCAGTGTGCAGCCAGCCTAATATCTCCTTGACAACATATACACGTTTTAAAGCAAGTCACTTATTTCTGAAAGAATTACCTGTGATATATAACAAATGAAACATCAAGTCATCGGGAGAACTTGTGACGTTTGCAGAGACATCGCATAACGTTAGTGCTACTCTCAGGGCCTTTTTATCGCATGGGCAAATCGGGACTTTGCCCAGGGCCCCCTGATGCTAGGGGGCCCCAAAACCCCCTTGATGTATGCACCTAGTACTTCTAATAGTATGTATTTTTATAAATGTCCGTAAGGGGGGGGGGCCCCAAATAGCATCTGCCCAGGGGCCCCCAGCGTTCATAATCGGGCCCTGGCTACTCTGTAGCTTTGTTACAGCAATGTAGAAATACCTGTCAAAGGCACCATCAAGTGAAGTTACATTGTTACGACATTTTATCGTCGCTTCGAGACAACTCTATGTAACTATTCTTATTCCTTTAGGAGTGAATTATGAGTTTTGTAACGTCCTAATCGTGTCGTGTCCCTAAGACGTTTTAAAGCAGTTCTAGCTTTTATTCATAAGGCGATTTTAATGTGGATTGGGATATTCGTCACACCTGTGATAAATATCACATCCTGAGAACATACTTCACGGATATTTGGGCTTGTTAGGTTGCAGTGTCTGTCCCACAGGGTCTTAATATTCCATTTTCTTTATGTCACTATGCAATACGGGTGCATTTACTGACCAATAATTTCATATTCAGGGGATAGCAACGCAATAACCACTTTAGAGAAAATTGTCAGAGTTACAAAATTCTTGCAGACACAAAAAAAGTCGGAGTGACATCATAAGCAAAATATTTTACAGTTAATAGTTGACATTATGCAAATGTAAATTAGAGAATGAAGCGATAGGGTTTATACATTGAACATAAAAGCGCAGTTTTAAAAAAAAATAGAGGTAAAAACAGAAAAAGAAACACAAATATGCCTGCGTTATCTCTTTCATGGAGGTCAATTTTAGTGGAGATGATTTCTATTGAATTACGTCTTATGTACGGTTAATAAAATGAAAACCCACTGCATGTATCTCACCTCAGTTCCAAGCGATAAATTAAAGTTAAAACGTCAATTAGGAGCTTGAATTAGATAATAGCAACAGATAATTTTAAGTATACGAACGTAACATAAGGAAAATATTGTAATTCCAGCATTTTGCACCTGGATGTTTAAAAGAGAATTAACATGAGAAATTGAATGATTAGGCTCCGATTTTATTTGTCTATTATACAATAGGGGAAAATAGTACACAGTAGCACTCATGATCTTTATGAAAGTACAGTATTCGTAAGAGGACCCAATAAAACAAGTTTTTTTAAAGTTGGGCTAAGGGTTACCGAATTACAGGTATTTTTAATAATATTTCATAATGTTCATTATTAAGTTTAGGGGGAAATGGGCAGATTCGTTACGAATGCTGTTGCTTTCCTCTGTGAGAAGAAAGAAAAATTTTTGCTTCTTGCAAAATTGCATTATTTTCAGAAAAATATAATTTTCAAGTCCAAAGGTTGAAGGATCTGACACACACTTCAGTATCTACCCTTATTTTGCATCTATTACTTATTTAATTTAATTAATTCCTGAAAAATTACAGACTTCAAAAATCTACAGCCGCACAGGGGCTAAGTAAAATATTTTATTTTAAGTATTTAATAAAGTTCAAGTTCATAAAATTCTTCAAAACTCCTATACCTTTAGAGAAAACAGTCAATCTAATACCCGTTAAATTCAATCCACGATGCTAATGACTTTGAACTCATGGCAAGAAAACTTTGCTCCATCGCGATTCTTTATTCTTTCTGATCTGTCTACTATAGCGACCAACTCTTACTAGATACTATTAATCACATGTTGATATCCTTTGGGGTTACGATAGAGCAATCAATAATTTACTGTGCCACGCTTGATAAATCATGCCGATGCGCCCCTATACCTGCATGAGGCTATAAAATGAAACATTTATGCTTCCGACAGAAAATGTTTTATGTAGAAAATTTTAAACTCTTATGCTGAACAAAAGTGAATAAAATTGTTTTAAAAGACATGTAGATAAAGATTTAAAGGTTAGTAAAACGAATTTTTTTCTTGATTTTTAAAAGAATACGGATTTTACAGAGGAGTGATTACTGAAACTGAAAATATCTTATCTGTCGAATTCTTCTTACAGGGATCTGACAGTCATTAGTAAAAATCTTCGAGGGTTGATTGTATTCTCATGTAGATTTAAAAATTTTCATTTGCAGTTTCTTAAACACAAAAATAGGATTTTTTTGGAAGAAAATAATGAAAATTGACTATGAGATGCTAACAAAGTCGTCATTCTAAAGGATAAACCTGGCAATTTAGGAAAAAATTAAAATGAAAGCTTAAATCACATCATATAGCATCGATTATAATTAATTTTTCTCTGTTTTCTAATACTACAAAATTTACAAATGGATGGTTTCAAAACATTGACAAACTATTTAAATTAAAGTTTTGAAAACTTATCACTGAGAATAACGGACTTTTTACAAAAAAATCCTTCAACGTCAGTAAATATCATCAGCAAATGAATTTTAACCAATCACAGAGTTCTACTTCTTATTGGCTAGTCGCCTTCAGCTCTGTGATTCGTTATAAATTGTTCGATACGAGTAACACCGAGGCTAACGGATGTAGTGTGAACAACCCCTTAAAACAATGCTTTAAATTTAATTAAAGGAAAAAAGAATTCAGAAATTTTTTAAAATTTATTTTTCATTTTCATTTTTTTAATTGATTTATTCACTTTGCTATCAAAACGTTTTTAGGAAAATTTTTAAATATCTTTTTCTGTCTTTTTAAGTATCTCATATTCAGTGATAAACTTATTCCCAAAACCCTAATTTTCATATTTTAAAATCATATAAATAAAGAAGACAAATAAATAATTAAGACAGACGTGAATAATAATTACTATAAACAATAAATCGGAATTTAACGCAAGGGGGGAAATATGGTTTATATATGGTATGCATTAAGTTAAAATATTTGAAACATTTAAATTTTAATGACTTTTTTTAAGTATATTACAAGCATTATCAGTATGTATTTCCAAACAAAGAAAAAAATTTAGTTTTCTAATGAAGGGATTTTACGTTTTAAGTAACATATCACAATGAAATCAAGAATATATCGGAAAACATGAAGAACTTTTTTTTAGATATTGATGGTATAACCCTTTGGAAAGAATGACTATACATTATTAAGTAAATTAAAAAAATTATATGTAATACGGATTTCTTCAGTTTTGGACAAAATGAAACACGTTTATTTAATTCACTGTTCATCCATCAACACGCCAGTAAATTCTTACACATGATTCTCCATTTTTGCTCAGTGCTTACTCAAAAACTCTGATACTTAAAAAAAAATTCAGAGTTATGTGAAACTACATTTTCTTTTTACTCATTGTTTGTAGGCAGTTTAAAAAACTGTAGGCGCGCCCCACTTTCAGAATGACACATAGCCACATGAAAGAAACGCCTTTTACAGAAAACATTTTATGGCGGCGTAAACTGTCGAGAAAAAAGCTGAAAAATCTTTAAATGGCCATTTTAAAGGGGTCGTGAAATCAATTCTCAATTTGATACTGTATTTAGTTGCACTGGGGGGTGCAAGTTATAAGTTGTAATTCGGAACTGAGAACTATATTACGTAACTGCAATGAGATTGGCTAAGCGATGTGAAAAGAAAGTCAAATGTAATGCAAGTTTAAAATTAGAGGTCATTTATCATATTATCTTTTCAAATATCATAATCTACGATGTCTCTGAACTAAATGAACAATATTAGGAAATATTATGATATAAAGACGCATAACTATAATCTACGATGTCACTGAACTACATTAAGGATATTAGAAATCATAACGATTGCGATTAATCATCTAACGATTTATTTATTGTAAATGAACGAAAACTATCAGATTCCTTAGAAATACGAATTTTGAAAAACAAGATAATATGCTCAATTAAGAGAAGACAGCGGAAAACAACGCATTAATGACTTAATTTAGTTTATCATACGGTCGAAACGTTATCTCTCTAAGATATAAAGTACTTTGATGGGGTGACTTTTTAGAACTATTTATTAACATAAATAACGTAAAGGATTCGCTTTAAAAAATGGAGAATAAAATTTAATTTTAGCAACTTTTATAAATATTTCTTTATAAACAAATATTGAGAAGCAATAATGTCATCATCTAAGATTACTAAGCAACAAAATTTAGACTTTCATATACTTTTGTTTTATTTATTTCTCAAAAGTTCAGCGGGATATCTGATATTTTTGTGAAATATTTTTATTTTATGAGTTCAAAATAAAAATGCTTTATTTTATCCCACAATATTAATAAAAAACATAAATATAATGGTTGATGATTTCTAATGCTTTTAGTTTCAATAATAATAAAATTATACCGTCGCGATAATGATGATTTAATCATAATGACTTAAAATAATTAATTTATCAGATAAATAAAAGAGATATTTGTTTTTTAATACACCTATTCGCATTTGTTTCCTGCCACTTCTTTTCTTTTTTTTTTCTTTTTTTTTTTTTGTGTGTGTGGGGGGGGGGTCAGCAATATATACCAAACAACAAAATCTCAAATATTCCCCCTATGAATGAGATAAATGAAATAAAGGAGAGAAAAACATGAAGGATAGCAATCGAGACAATTATTAGTAAATATTTTCGAGAGTTAATTGTACTCTCATCTACAACACCTAAAATTTTCATTTGCAATTAATTAAATGCAAAGTTACAATTTCTTTTAGAAGAAAGTAATAAAAAGTCATAAAAAACTGACTATGAGATGCTCACAAGGTTTTCATTGAACAAGAAAAACCTAATAAATTAGGAAACATTTCAAAATGCCTTAAATGATGAGAAAAAAATTCAAATAACATATATAACATCGATAAAAATTAGTCTTTCCGTTTGATTTCTGACGATACAAAACTCACATACTGATTATTTTATAAAAATTAACAAACTATTTAAAGTTAAGCTTTAAAAACTTATAACTGAGGATAAAGGGCTGTTAACAACACGTCCGTCAACGTCAGCATATGTCATCATAGAATAATTTTTAACCAATCACAGAGTTCTACTACATCTTATTGCCTAGCTGTCTTCACTTTGTAATTCGTTAAAACTGTTCATTACCAGTAACGCCGAGACCAATATATATATATATATATATATATATATATATATATATATATATATATATATATATATATATATATATATATATATATATATATATATATATATATATATATATATATATATGTGTGTGTGTGTGTGTGTGTGTGTGTGTGTGTGTGTGTATATATATATATATATATATATATATATATATATATATATATATATATATAGATAGATAGATAGATAGATAGATAGATAGATAGATAGATATTTATATAGATAGATAGATAGATAGATAGATAGAGAGAGAGAGAGAGAGAGAGAGAGAAAGTAAGTAAGTAATCTTTCGCTTCCATTCACTAGAAAAGATATAAAAGATTAGAGACCCGAAAAAGTATGATGATTTTGAATGATAAATGTTCTTCATTGACTGTAAGGTAAATAAACAAATGTAATACTGCTGTAATACGTTCCAGTTGAACTAAAATTAAATTATTAATACTATTTAGCATAGTTTATAATGGTCGTTTAAAACATTAATACTATTAGCTTTGTTTATAACGGTCGTTTAAAACATTATTACTATTAACACAGTTTATAACGGTCCTTTAAAACATGAATACTATTAGCATAGTTTAAAACGGTCGTTTCAAACATTTATACTACTAACGTAGTTTATAACCGTTTAAAGAACAAAATGGTAATGATTATTATATTTAAAAGTTATATAAAAGTATAAGCAATATTTTTCCTTAAAGCATATATGATTTTAAAATAGTGAAACATTTCCTTTCTTTGCTTTAATTAATTTTTTTAAATAAAACTCTACTTAAAACTTTTTTCAATGTTATTAATACGATTTTTTAACTTTATTTAATGAATGAATTACAAGATACTAAATTAATTTTTTAAATATAAAAATAGTTATTCTTGATCATAATATATGATAGGTAATGAATAAAAAATTTCATGTTTATTCATAAAGTAATTATAACAAATAAAACTACTTCTAAAAAATATTTTTCATTTTATTCTGTTGCTAATTGATGTTTTAAAAAATACAATAGATCATACATAATATTTTACGTTCAGCTCAGTCAGAAAAAAATAATATTTTTGTAATTACGTAGTGTAGAAGAACTAATGACTTTTTGTTCTAATGTATTTTCTAATGTACTTTCTTGCATTAATTATTGCTCGCAGTTGTAATTAAACCGTCCTAGGTATTTAAGAAATTTATATGCGCAATAATAAACTACAAGAGATACAAAAAGTAATAAATTTAACTTTGATGAGTAAGAACAGCAAAATTTAATATTCCTTTTCAAAGACATTCTAGTATTTTTTAGGAAAATGTTTTTGGATAAAAACCTGCAACATCAAAAAAAAAATTGTTAAAAGATAGATTTTGTTCACATGTTAAAGTATATCCCATTAAGAAATTTTCAGTGAAAATCCTTTCGCATAAAAACCATATTATCTAAAATGTTTATGCTTATTTAATTTAGCGAAAAACAAAATCATCTTTTACAGTGGGGTTTTTAGTTCAGAAAAAAATACGTTTATTATTTGAATGTCTTTTTTCGATTAATGAATATAGTTTATCAATATAATGTAAAAATCAATCCTTAAAATATAAATTTTTCGTCACAGACAAAAATTAAATGTAACCAAAGAAAGAAAAATGTTTATCAAATAACATTTTTGGAATTTTTATATTTCTAACATTGATTGTGATTTGTCTAATTTGCCAACTACTTAAAGAATGATCTTGCTCAGTTTTTTATTTATTAATTCCCTATTAAATATTAAAAAATACTCATTAATCAACATCTAAAAAATACAGGAATTAAGGTTTTCATATTTTTTTATTTTAAATCTTATAGAGCAATACGCTAATTTATAAGCCTCTTAAAACCACAAAAATTTTGTTACAATTAACAATAGAACTAAATTAAGATTACTTCAAGTTTGGGATAAACATGTTAAAGGGTCAGTTTGGCACACAAACACACTTAACATGAATAACTGAATAAAATAAAGATTTCCCTTTTTCATTACATTTTTGACACACAGATTTTTTTTAATCTGTATTAAATTTGGAGCACACTAATATTTATTTCATAATATCGACATTAACGGAAAATTTCAGTTAAAAGTGGAAGAAAGGAGTTTAACAGTATTTATATGACCAGTTAAAAGGATTTTTGTATTAAATCAGGAAATTCAAAAAGCGAATAAAATATCTTGCCCTATTTAATATTTTTCTTAATTCTTAATATGGAAAGTAAATACTCAATGTGAGTTTCAGGAGTCACTTTTAAAATAAAATGTATATGCTGTAAAAAAATCCACATTAAAATTTAAATCTTAGTCAAAATTGGTACTGTAATACCGTGTTAAATTTTTTCCTACACTGAATTTTTGCCTTAAATCAGTTTTTATACTTTGTTTTTAGTTGAAAAAAAATTCTCTTTTGTTCCGGTGAAAAAATTCACTTAGAAACTTTGAGACATTATGATGAATATCGAGATTAGTAAAACCAAGTGATAAACAAGTGTCAAAAAAGGCAAAATGTTTCGGAAACATTTCCTTTACATAAGTTTATTTATTTGAAAAATTATTTAAGGAAACCATGACAAACTAAAAAATCAAAAATATTTTGATGCGCAGCAAAATTTTATAATATATTAAATTAATATTGTGAAAACAAATTTACTTAGTTTTAGACTATACCTCAAACGCACTGCAAATGCCTCTGTTCTTTTCACTGAATGCTTTTCTTCCTGTTACATAAAGGCTTTGTTAAAATAATCTTGCAATGTTTAAAAGTTATGATACTCCATTGTTATTTCAATCGGCTACCAGTTTCAGTAACATCTGGATAAAATATTCGGCTTGTTCTATGTAACATAAATTTTATTAATGTATATTATTTTATAGTTAAGATGATTTAGGAGCAATATACAGTAAAACCTCGTTTATCCGGCCCTCGTTGTTCCGGATCTCCAGATAGTCCGAATCAGATTTGTAGAGTTTTTTTTAATTAAATGTTCACATTAGATAATAGTTTTTAACTATGATAGAAAGAACGTAACTACAAGTACGCCAAATATTCGCTTTTTCGTTTGATTCAATGTATAGTTCCTGCATAGATTGTACGATAAATTATGGCAATAAAATCCTTTTTGTTGAGTCTAAGAAAGCTTTACTAGACTTACTAATTCTTTCTTAAGAAATGACGTGAAAAGTTATTTTCATGTTTTTTAATGTCTTGTAAACAATACTATGTAATTTTGTTACTAAACATAGTTTTTTATCGCAATAAACGGTCAGCTTAGTTAAGGATTTTGTTTTGCTTATTACCCATATTACCCGGATTATATGGATTTTCGATTGTCCGCATTGCCCATGGTTCCAGTTAGACCAGATAAATGAGGTTTTACTGTGTATATATATATATATGGGAATATTCATAAATACATAGACTGTGAGATAAATAATAGTCAAATTACACTTCTTCAAAATGCCAAGATAGTCCAGTTAGTAGTATAATGATACCTCTAGATTTGGAGACGCGATTTCGGTTCTCACACTTGGCAAGGGGTCGTTAACAGCGGCACCGGACGGTGTTATAACGTATGATTATGCACAGTTAATCAAGTGTACGGAAAAAATTAACTGGCGAAAAAAAAATCATTGTCAGAAATAAAATATTAAATAAATAAGTAAAATATATCCTGGTTACATGCTGTTTCGTTGGATTCAAAAAGAATGGAAGAATTATGTGAGGAAAAATCTTTGGGAAAAAACGCTTTCTCATAACGCCTGTGTAGTTCAGTTGCTAGAATACCGACCTCGAAACACGAGTGGATAGGTTTGGAGGTAAGAGTTCGATCCACACCTCTGTAAGACGGTCGTTACAAGACATGTGCTCAAAAGAATAGTTCCAATGCATCCATAAATATATGTATTGCATTATCATTTAAACAGAGTGTTTATAAGTGACGGAAATAAACAATTCAGAACACAGTTGTAACACAATTCAGAGAAAAGAGACTTTGTTCATAAACCCTTTGAAAGGAATTCCCTTGCAAAAATTGGAAATAAAAAAAGAAATTATGAACAAAATTTGGAACGCGTATGTAACAGTATTCTTGTGAAAAAAAGAAGTATTTTGGAATGTTGCGAAAGTTTAAAATATAACATAATTTGTTATTGGAAAGGAGTTTATTCAGCATGTTAAGAAAGCAATGAAATTATTTAGGTTCATTCTTACTGAATCGTTTTATTTAAGTAGTAAATAATTTTATTTTAAATGCATTATATTGTTAAAAATGTTAAACTATACTTGTTTTTAAAACTATATCTGTTCATGGGTTTTACTAATAATTAAATAGAACATTTTATTAAATTATGTCAAGGTTAAGTTTTAATCAAATGCTTTTTAGTACAAAAAAATTTAAATGGTGTTTAAAAAAATAGTTTTTCCCATCTGTTTCCTCGGTTTCAGAAACTGTTGAATGAAACATTGTTATTAAACTGTATTCAAAATGAATTCATGAAAAGAAGTTTTTCCATCAAACTTCAAAAAGAATGCTATTATCTCTGTTCACTCTTAATCAACGCCTTATTTAGTATAAAATAAATATTCTTGAAGTAATAAACTAATAAATATTCTTGAAGATTTAAAAGCAATTAAATAGAGTATTTTTTAGGTCATAAATATAAATTGCATTAACATTAATCAACAATCATTTCATGTTTTTGAAGACACTCTAATTATTCGAAAACAAGAAATTAAAATATTTTTAAACATTAGGAATATATAAACGCATGATTGCTACAAACACATTGTCTATGTATCACATCATTTAAGTTTTTCGGGACAGTGAACTATTTTGCACAATTGAGAGAAAAAAGGATATTATAAAGTAACTTTAAAAAATGAATCCACTGCACAGAATAAAATTTAAAGGAAAATAAGTAAAATGGAAGATATAAAATATGGAAAAGCCTTTCGGAATGTTTGAAAATCTTAAAATGCATTAAAATGTATTTCTGGAAAAAAGCTTAGCTTCTTTAGAAACAATGAGGCTGCCTCACCTACTACTTTGATTTATGTCATCAAGTTAAAAACACAAAATTTTCATAAAAATGCAGTGTAATTCTATAAATTTGGAAAGCACCTCGTAATTAATCGTTTAGTCTTTCATAGTGGTCATATTAACAACTAAACAGAAAATTTGATTCCATTTGTGTAAAAATATAAATTGCATTCATTTATATGGTTTCAGGACATAGGGGAATATAAAAATTTATTGAACAAAAAATAAGAATTTTTATATTTATTTATTCGTAAATGCCTTCAATGAAATATTTCATGAAATACATTACATTGTTCGGACATATTTAGTTTCATTTAAGTCAAAAATTTTCAGTTCTGTTTAAACGCATTGAAATATCAATGCAGGATTTTAAAAATTATAAAACAATAAGGAAAGAAGAAATAAAACATTTTTTTAACTATTCCGAAGTGTATGGAAGTAAATTTTGAGTGTAAATGTGTCATTGCAATCATAAATTTATGTTCTGCATTATGTCATACAAAAACATTTAATTTAATTTCATTCAAAAAAATTTAAATTATATTCATATTTTCTTTTATGGGTTAAGGGATTATGAGAAAGAGAAAAATTTAAAAAGAATTTCTAAATTTTCAAAAATATATGTATAAAAGTAAGTTTAGTATAGTACGTCATTTCTTAATAAAATGCATGAATGGCATCATTTCATATACGAAAAGGATTTTAGTCAAAGAATTGTTTCATATAAATTAGTATAACTCGGGCTCTAGAAATTAAGAAATTATGCCCACAAAATTATTTTTAAACGGTAATATTTTTGAAAAATAGCAAAAAATGTATGCCGTACATACCTTACATAAAACAACAGTTATGAGACTCCACA
The DNA here is from genome assembly GCA_907164885.2 of Dolomedes plantarius. NCBI lineage: Eukaryota > Metazoa > Arthropoda > Arachnida > Araneae > Dolomedidae > Dolomedes > Dolomedes plantarius. The sequence continues at coordinate 49,482,386 of OU015500.1, read as the reverse complement.
AGGCTAAAATCAACGAATAACGGGAACTTTCCACCAGTTCTCTACAGTTATATTCCAAGCTAGTCAAGATTCGGTCAGATTGTGGTCATCTATCGGAATGTGTAGCTGTAGCCCCTCACACATCACTGGCCATGCTTGAAGCCAACCCGCGTGGTCACTCGTTCGGCGATAGAGCGCCCCCTGCCAGTCCCATTACTCATTAGAATATTTTTGGGGTTAGGAGGGCGAGATGCTTAATATGCAAATGAGTTCTCTTCCATATTGCATTTTAAATATGAATGAAGGAGCTGGAAAGTTTCTGGTCGACGGAGTTATTCACTTTTTTCTAGTTTTTATCATTAATCTCCGCTTTCGTGATTCGCTTTCAGTGGCTAAATTTGAATTAACGCCGATATCGAAGGAACGGCAGCTTCTCCGAGGCAGAATACACCTTTTCTCGCCACTCGTCACAAAATAAGGCCCAGGGTCTCGTCCCGTTTTGTTGTTCTCTTCTCCCTAATGCTATTGATAAGTGATTTTAGCGTAAGATTTTATTCAGGTTGTGTAACGGATTTTATAGTCTTTTATAGTCTTTTCCCTGTTCTAAAAGGTGTCTTTTAGTACAGGGTGTCCGGGCTAAAGATATCCAAAAGTCATGACTTATTTTTAAGGAACTACCCATTAGAATTTAAAAGAATTTATTTAAATAGAAAGAACATCTCTCCAAATTTTAGGGTGACTGCCTACGTTGAAAATATCATTTTTTTTACTATTTTGGTCAATTTTATTTTTTGCAAGAATCGTGTTATTCAATCTGTTCTCTTTTCAAAACTTTTTTTTTATTTTCAATCTACATCAATTAGAAACAGCTATTTTAAAAAACATCGTCTGCTACAAAATTGAAGGGACAAACAACTTTAAATGCGTTTTCTCAGAATTATGTTTTTTAACACAAATCTCTACGGTTATCATGATATTTCACATAATAATGCATATAATTTGATAAAATTTTCAGGAAATGTTTTAAATGCTATTGTTAATGAAATGACGCACAATAATTGATGTATAATAAATAGTTTTTTATTTGGACTGTTTTTATAAGGAAAGGAATGATGAATCGGGAAAAATTTTCATATTGGAACATAAAATTGTCTGTATTATTTTTACATTATAAAATTTCTCTTAGATTTTAGGTCATTTTGAAGATACCTGTCATATGTATCATGTGTGAGAAGGAAATTAAAATAGTAGCATTAGAATTTTGTGTTAGAGTGATAAGCGTTTTAGCTAAATTTCATTAAAAAATCCTTCAAATTGACCCATTTATAAAAAAAAGTAGGGTATTTACAGGTAAGTTTTTGTTTATTTTTTAATTTTTAAGTGTTATTTTACCATAAAAGACCAAAAAGATCCTTAAAAAATGATTTTTTTAAAAATTGGCTCCGAACATAGGCAGTCACCTTAATATCAATCATAGATTTCTATCATATCATCATAGATTTCGACGTGTGCACCTTTTGTAGCACGATTAACGTCTAAATTGTAATCCAGTTCTCTCCAAGTGTTTCATAGCATATCAGGCGTTATTAGACTTTTTTGCTTGAGGATTCATTAAATCCATTGTGTATAAACAAAAAATTGAAACTGTGGATGAGTTGAAGAAGCGCATCTTTCAAGGAATTCGTGTATTTGAAGCTTCTTAGTTATGATCATAACATTGCCTAGGGGGTGTAATGAAACATCTTAATTCAACAACTTTTCTGGGAGCAGCAGATTGCAAGTTATAGAAGTCAGACATTTAAATTAATAATTGATAGTAATTGGAGTAAATATTGATTAATTCGTGAATATACGGTATAGAGGTAGTTATAGTGGCTACCTAACAGTTCAAAATGAGATCAAAGGGATTTTGTCCGGAATTCAGGGTTTTCCGTTCTCTCTCGGGTGATACAGAATGTAAGGTTCGTCCGTGAAGATCATGACATCGCTTGGCGCATGGTTCAACGTGTCTGCTATGAAAGCAAATGGCATTGGCTCAATTCGCGGTCTTGACCGTTGTAAACTCCAACTCCAGTAAAAATACTGAGTAAATCGGCAAGTATATAATTGCGTTATTACTTACGTTCAGGTGCTGCCTCATAGAGAGCCTTCAAGTTTACAAAACTAACCTATGCTTATTGTCTGCATGTGCGAGAGATGAACATTGTTGCGATTATATGAGTGTATGCTTTGAACATTCTTATCCCTATGTAAATCTTCTCATTCAATTATTGAACACAACAATACGCTTCAATATTGTCCTTAATGTCGATCGTAGTCAACCGGTCGATCACGTGACGATTTTTGGTTCGTTTTGCTATTAATTTTAACATAGGATTACGTTCCTCAATTACGGTCCTCTGGAAAGAAAAAAGAAAGTGTCCGTCCTGCGTCGTGAGTTATAATTTTGGCAGTGCACCAAATCCAGTAGCAGTAAACAGTTAAACAGAAAAATACCAAAATGCGTCAAAAGAAAGGAAAAAAAGAGGTAAGCAACGATAAGTAATCCTACGTTAATATCTCGCGGTAGTTTCGTTAGAAGAGACTACCTGAAATATTTTTTTCCAAGCAATTTGTTTTAATAATTTGTCCAAATAATCTTGGTTTGACATATACTAAACAAGATCTTTCCTTTTGTAATATAAGAAAATACGGTTTTTTTGGTAGATGTGTTCCCTATGAAAGAGCAGTTAATCATTCCATGTGTCTGAAATAGACAATCCAACATATTAGTTGGATTTTATTGAATTCATATAGTGATACTTTTTTTAAAATGCAGTTTCAAACTTTAAATCTGCTTTTCTCAAAACATGGATTTTGCAGGTTTATGTTCCTTTTTCTCAGTATTTAAGTAATACAATGACTTCAAATTTTTATCATGAGTTTATATCATAATACTGATCATTTTAACACAGGGGTTTAAATACTTATGTAATACATATTATTTTAGAAGCAAAAATGCCATGAAAAAAGGGCTTAAAAAGTGATTCGCAGTAAAAAAATTAAATAAATTTATAATTCATACCTTAAAGCAAAATGAGCTGTTAAAATGTACAAAATTGTTTTATCACCTATCAAATCATTGTTCCTATCACCTTTTGTCTATCTCTGTTTTAAATGATCTTACTTTTACCTTTCTGACAGTCACTGGTTTTTACTATTTAAAATGCTGATTTACGTAATGTTTTTCGGGTTTTACCATGTGTTTGGCGCAGCATGTCCTCTCTGGACCTTGCGCCATTAAACCCCAAACAACCAACCAACCAAAATGTACAAAATATATCCTTCTATCAACCACAACAATTTCGCATTCCTATCTCAGATAATTTCTGAGAAAATGGTGCATAAAAATGATAAATTTAACTTGGCAGAGATAGGACTTTCCCGGTCCCCTTAATTTGTTGGGTACCTCTATAATGCCCCCTTTCCTTCGTAACTATTAATAAATTTTTATTCACTTTGATTTTATAATATTCCTTTGTTAAAATTCTGATTTTATTAATGTTTTCCAAAAAATTAGCATAATTTTTTTTTCTAATGCGGAGACACTTATGAGACATTCGCCTTTTGTAATTCACCTCAAAGTTTTGCTGGACACTTTATTATGGGAGCACCATATAGGGGGAGGCAACATGGCTCCCTTTGAGTGAACAGCACGTTAACGACCAAGCCTTATTCGGGATTTGAACCCAAACCCACTGCATGGAAGCTGATGACAGTAGCCACTATACCATGCGGGCGGCTGTTTCAATAATCTTTCCAAATGATTTTGATTTGACATTTACAAGGAAATCAGAATTTTTACAAATGAATATTATAAAATTAAAGTGATAGGAAATTCATTAATTGTTACAAAGAAAAAGGATCACGATAAGGTGTACCCAACCAATTAAGTAATTAACTGTTTTATCACAGTGAATTCTAACACATCTAAAATAATCCCCATAATTTCTTATGGTACAAAAGTAAAGAGCTTGTTCAGTATATGTCAAAGGTTCCCACATCTCCAAGACTATTAAAGTACATTAAAATAATTGCATATTTTTCTGTTTACTCAGTCCTTAAGTCCAAAGAAGCTGTTAACCGCAGAACGAAGTTTGGATTTTTAATTCAAATTTTTCGAGTTCAGGAGATGGAAGCATCTTAAATGACTGATTTCAATTAAACCGTCACGAAAGCTGAGCACACGCACGCGTATGGAAAACACATCCTGTCTTTTGACACTAAAGGTTAAGGTAAATTCCAAGGTAGGATATTAATGATAAACAATTCTCGTTTGAGATGAAGTTTTTCTATTCGACTATAAAATTTTCATACTCTCTATCCTATATACAATTTCATAGAGAAGTGGAGTCCTAAGAAAATCTATTTTGAATTTTGAAGAGTTGATATTTTTTTTTAACCTAAGAGTATAACTCAAAAGGCATGGTAATCAAGATGATGGAAGGATGAAGGGAGAGAAAGATAAGTATATAATGTGTAATCACACCCACCTGAAAAGTTTTCCCTGCCTGGGAATCCGAACAAGAGACTTTCTGAAGAGCAAATAGGTGAGCTATTCCGTAAAACCAATGTTGTCTATTGTTAATGAATTCTTCAAACCAACCTAGCAGTTACATGAATAAGAAACGATATGTTACTATAGAATGAATATTTTTAACAAATGGGTACGAATTATTTGCGTTCATTTCCAATTCATTATGGTGAGCATTAGAGTTTCTTCGGAACTGTGATTTAAAACAGAAAAGGGAAGGTGGCAAAAAATGCGTGACAAGATTCTAAAAAAAAAAAAAAAAGCATACATCTCTTGCATGTGGTCAGAGAGGAACTTCGATAACTTCCTTATAAACAATCTCTGCGAGGTTGCTTCGGAAAAGACGACATAATGACTCCATAAGAGGAATCAATCTATTTTTCAATGGGAAAACTCTCGATTCGGGTGAAAATTAATTAATTACCCTTACTTGTGGATAGAATTGATAAGGATTAAGCTTACAGCTACATAAACCTTGAACTCAAATTGATATATTTATGTCTGATCATTACTTCTCGCTTACACATTTCAAACTATAAAGCTGACAAAGGTATAAAAAGTGATACAGTCTTTGTACTCAGACTTAGGACTACTAGAACTTTACCAAAAGCTAGGATTTTCCGCCGGAGGGGGAACTCCCATGTGGGCATAAAAATGACTGAAATTAACCTCATCACGAGTAAAAATATTAAGTAAATCTACATATATGTATAACTGCGTTGTTGACAGTTTCATACAGTTTTAGTACTCTGACCAAAGATGTCTATAATTGTACCAAGAACTAAGATTTATCTCCGGAGAGGGGTTTCCCTCGTGGGAATGAAAATGACTGAAATAAGCCCTATCACCAGTAAATATATCAAGTAACTCTTCATATATACATAACAGTGTTATTTAAAGTTGCATACACTTTTGTACTCTGACCAGGGACGTCTAAAACTTCGTCAAGAGATTCGTCTAGGATTTGCCTCCGGAGGGGAAACTCCGTTGCGGGCATAAACTTAAAACAAATCCCACCACACGTAAAACTTTGAAGCAAATCTGCATACACACTGAAGTGGCAGAAAAACTAGGATACATGTCTAATACGTCGTTGGGTAAAAGCTATCAAAGCCGACATCATGCAGTGAACGTTATACAGTCCTAGCACTCGTGTTAGTATAAGCCTTATATTTAATTGCGGCAATATTGCACTCCTTTTGCTTGATCGCCGGACGATGACCGAATGGCTAGGCCGCTGGCTTTCAGTTCAGAGTCTGTGGGTTCGAATCCCACTCTTGGTATGGACGTTTGCAGCCGTTCGGAATCGGTCTAAGTAGCCATCGTTTAGCAAAAAAAATGACCGTAACGCTCGAAAGCAAACCAACCTTTTGCTTGATATGGCTGTCGACAGAAGACGCCGGCCAGGGTCATTTAGTCTTTCGACGGTGACACTATTGCAGTAGGTTCGGTGTTTTACCGGAATTCTTATGTTAGTGGAGCACCTTTGAAATGGTTGGAGTCGAAAATCTAAACGTTGTATGCATCTCTGAAATGTCATGACCCACCGCACGCGCACCAACTATCATCATCATCATACACTGAAGTGCCACTGAATTACGGATAGCAAAGCCTATGCAAATTGCGTAGCGCTGCGCATCATGTATGCGCAGCGCAAGTGAGGGCGCTGTAGTAACTGCATATATAGCGCGTACTGTGGTTGTTCAGAATTAGTTGTTGGAATTGCCAGTATGGGTAAACTGCCTGATTTAGACGCCTTCGATCGCGGACAAATCGTAGGTGCGCGACGCATGGGCCATTCAATTTCCGAAATCGTCAGACAGCTAGGATTTTCAAGGTCGACAGTGTCAAGAGTATACCAAGAATACATGGATGGTGGAAAAAAACTAGCGATCGGGCAAACTGCAAAGGACAATTAGCCTTGACAGTGCGTGGTGAGAGACGGCTCAGGCGTATTGTACGTAGCCAGCGAAGCCAAACATTAGCTCAAATTACCACCCAGTTTAATAACGGTGCCAGTCGTACAGTCAGTAAACGGACTGTGCAACGCTCGCTTCACCGTATGGGTTTCGGGAGCCGTCGACCTACGAAAGTACCATTGCTCTATACTCGCCATCGGGCTGCACGTCTTGCCTGGGCAAGAGAACACAGAGACTGGAGTGTAGAGGACTGGAAACGAGTAGCATGGAGTGATGAGTCTCGATTCCGACTACTTAACGCCGACGGGAGGCTGAGAATAAGGCGTTAGGCTCATGAAGTCATGGATCCTGCATGCCTGGCTGGAACTGTACAAGGGCATGGTGGCTCAATCATGGTCTGGGGTGTTTTTTCGTGGCACAGTTTGGGATCTTTGGTGCGTGTACCAACCTCCCTCAATGCAATTCGGTACGTAGAGTTGCTGGGTTATCACCTCCATCCGTTTATGCTGTTCTGTTATCCGCACGGTAATGGAGTTTTCCAGCAAGACAACTGTACCTCTTACAAGTCCCGGTTGGCTACTGGCTGGTTGGATGAGCATTCCTCTGACTTCTCTGTCATGAATTGGCCACCTAGAAGCCTAGACATAAATCCTATTAAGCAAATTTTTTTGATGTTTTGGAACAAGGCGTGAAAGGCCATCACACAGCACCAAAGAACCTTACTGAATTATGGACAGCTTTAGCCAATATTTGGCAAACCATTCCCGTGGAACGTTTCCAGAAACTTGTTGAATCTATGCCTCGTCGTGTGGCAGCCGTTATCAAGGCCAGAGAAGGCCCAACTCGTTACTAGGTAGGTATCCCTAATTCAGTGGCACTTCAGTGTATTTGGTACGACAGCCCAGGGGGGGGGGGTCTTCAGTTGAAGATTCCTCCAGAACAGCCTAATTCTAGACCTGTTCTTCCAGTTCCTCACTCCAATCACTCTAAAATTTCATTCAACAGAGCCATCTTAGTTTGGACCTTCCTCTTTTCCGACTAGTAAAGGGCCTTGCAAAAAAAATCTTCTTTACTGGATTTACCAACTATCATACCTCGGTGGGATTTATTTAAATCATGATTACAAGTCATGCTCTCTGCGCAGTCAGCTTTTTAAGCCTCCACAAATGTATGTCGTTCTACTTAAGCTGCCTGCGTGCGAAAGCATTTACGAGAGTGAGTATTGTAAGTGAGTACTGCTATATGTTCCGAAAGTGATCGTCTATCTCAATTAGTCTGGCATTTCAGCGTATTTTAATGTGTTGTCGATCATATGTTCAGTTGCTAGTTCCTTCTGAAGAGTACATCACTTGGGCACCTCTGGTTAGTCACTGTTATCAGAATAAGCGAGCGATTTTAGTGACTCTTATCAGTGCTTGCCTCACGAATTCCATCCACCACAGCGGTGTCAGTCGCCTTATCAAACCATCGAAAACGATCCAATACATCAGAGGTGACGTCTCTAGGGGAAAAAAATTAGCTTGTCATATATCTAAGCATTGGTATTTTAGCATATAAAGATCACAAAATTAAAATATCAAAATACTTTAAGACATGACCACTTGGAATCACTTGGCTTAAAAAATTATACGAATGCTTTCAGCCCAAATAACACAAAAATTATAGACGACACGTTGTAGTGCCGTACGAGTAATACGAACTCTGTAGTATCAAGAAGTCCATTATGAAATGGTGACAATTTTTTGCATTATTTAAGTTACGTAACTGAAATAACTCTATGAGCAGGAATATTTATTTTTCTTACTAATAAATTATCAGCATTAAAGCTCTAATTTTTTGCAAAAAAAATTTTAATTTTGGTGTCTGCGAATTATTTTTAAATGATTGCGTTTAGACGATATTACAATGATTCATTTATTTTTCATTAATTTTAAATTCCAAACATATTTCAATTTAAATAATAATTAGAGCTAATATATCACAATTTGTTTAACATGGAATCTGTACTGATACTGTTTTGTGCATATAATTAAAATCTTTTTAAAAAATAATAATAATAATAATAACGAACACCTCAGCTCTTGAGAGAGTAAAATAGCGGATGGATATTTTCACCGGCAAAGTCAGATTTTGTGTGGTTGATTCTCCTGTCACACATGAGAGAAAATATATTAAAATTGGAAGTAAAATAATAGCAAGTCAAAAACGGTTGATTATTGATATTAATGATATTTATGATACCAAACTATCTATCTATCTATCTATCTATCTATATCTATCTGTCTATATATATATATATATGTGTGTGTGTGTGTGTGTGTGTGTGTGTGTTACCGCTAAAGCTCAAAAGCCGTTAATGTGCACATTACCTAACTAATCTGCAGATTAACTGATTTGCTCCGTTAAAGTACGGAATCAAGAGTTTTCCGCATTTTACCTAGGTAATATGGACATTAACGGCTTCCGTATCGTTAACGTCCAAAAGTTTGTTTCTCTCATTTCCTTTCCTTACTCCTTCCCTCTCTCCCTCCACTTTTAGTTTGGTTTCGCCAGCGTCTTGTCGTCGCCGGTTATTTTTATTTCTCATAATTTGCGTCGGTTGCCAGTGCGTAGCATAGCTAATTCTGTTTTCAAATTCGTTTCTGCCTGTTAGCGCGTGAATTTGCATCGTGATTTTTTTAAAGCAGATAACTTTAGCTCCTAGTATGCAAGCAAGCACCGAATTGGTGAGTAAAATGAAGAAACGATTCTTTGAAAACCTCTTTAGCGAAGATTTAATGTATAATAGTGTTTTAATGACAAAACGAAATTATGATTCCATAATTGAACATGTAAAGCGAATAAAAGTTTCCAAGAAGAAAGAATCATCTCGAGATTATCGAATAATTCAAAGGTATGATGTGTTGACTGTACAAGGCTGTGAAAAACTCATTAAGCCGTTTTCAGATGCGCGAGAAAGTGTGAAAAAGTGTGTCCATGCAGAAGAATTGTTTGACATATTGTATTCTACTCATTTGCCAATTTGCCATGGTGGAAGAGACAGAATGATCAAGCAATTGAATACACTTTATAAAAACATAACCCAAGCCAAAATAAATTTTTTTTTATTTATACCAACCTTGTCAACATAAACAAAAAAGTGCGAGAAAAGGGATTGTTGTAAAGCCGATTATTTCATCGCATTTCAATAGCAGATGCCAGATGGATCTAATCAATTACCAATCTGAACCAGATAGAAAGTTTAAGTTTTTTCATGTATACCAAGACCACTTAACAAAATTTGTTGCATTGAAGCCGCTCACATCAAAACGGGCCGATGAAGTAGCCTATAACTTTCTTGATATTTTTCTCCTTATTGGCGGTCAAAGTATTTTGCATTCTGATAACTGACGCGAATTTTGTAATAAAATCTTAAAATGTGTAACACAGTTGTGGCCAGAAATCAAAATGGTTAATGGCAAACCTAGACACAGCCAAAGTCAAGGAAGTGTCGAACGAGCAAATCAAGGCATTGAAAACATGCTAACTACTTGGATGGCTGATAACCAAACTAACAAGAGGAGTGAGGGCGTACGATTTGTACAATTCATGAAGAATCGTACTTATCATTCTGCAATTAAAAGAAGTCTATGCGAAGCCATGTTCGGTTGTCCCGCAAAAAGTGGGATTGTCTTCTTCTATTATACCACAAAATGTATTACATTCGATAAATACCGAAGAAGACTTGAAAAATGAGAAGATTCACAAGAGACTGTGATTATGGAATCACAGTCAAATCTTACTCAAGAGGACATTCCATTATCCCCTGCATCTACAGAATCACCTATAGAAATACAAGAATTTATCGATAGTAATCTTAAATTGCCTTCTACACCGTTGATTGAGAAAACAGTTAAGAAGAATATTCAGTTAACCTGCCCCTCCAAGGTTTGGTTTGGTTTGGTTTGGAGCGCTACGGTCAATTTTTGCTACACGAGGGCTAATTAGACCGGGACCTACTGCTTAAAGCCGATTCCGAACGGCTACAAACGTCCATGCGAAGAATCCCTCCAAGGAATCACCTCTGCATGTTCAAGAAGTCATCACTGAGTTACCCTCAACTTCAGCGGAATCGCCATCACAGTTTCGTACAGAGCCTGCAAAGAGGACTATACAAGACATCTGTATTTGCTCAGAAGCAGCATCAGATATCACAAGTGCAAATCGTGTTATATGTTTGTCCACGTAATTTGCGGTTATGGTAAGAATATATTGTGCACAATCTGTAAAATGAATATGAATTAGAAAATACAGCGTGATGAAGCGAAGAAAGGTTTAAAAAAGCAAGCAAAGAAAATGTTAGCAGTTTCTAATACAAAGCACCCAAATGCCGATGAAGGTGTCATTGTGAGAATTAAAGTACCCGAAGTAGACAGAGCAAAAACTGATTCCCGCTCGATTTTAGCTGTGGTTCTTAGTAAAACAGAGGATGGCTTTTATAAACTTGGTACTAAAACGGGTATTTTAAAACAATTGTATGCAAGAACTGAATTCAGTGTTTGCAAAGAGAGATTTTTAACGAAAGAAAATGTCCCTGCTGTAGAAATATCTTTACGTCAAACAGCAATAAAACAATCCCTTGGTACAGGGCAGGGTTTCAGAAAATGTGACTGCAAATCTAAATGTACCACACATAGGTGTGCTTGTCGCAAAAACCAAATGCTATGTAATGCAAAGTGTCACCAATCTTTAGATTGCACTAATAAGTACGCATAATTTTATCATATGTTTTGCAAATTAATTTCCTTAATTGTAATAATATTTTAAACCGTTTGATTCTTTGTATTATAGTATCTTAATTGATGGATGATTCATTCTATTAACTAATTTTTTGATTCTTTGATTGTATTAACTTGATTCTTTAGATATCGTAAAATAAATAAATAACGTTATGTTAATTTAAGCGTACAGAAACATTGCTGTTGTTCCAGCAAAGATCTTATTTTCACTTTAACGAGTACCTAGTAGGTAAAGTACAGATTATCTACGTAATTTGAAGATTACCTAGGTAATTTGAGAAATTAAACAATTTTCCACACTTTCACGGAGCAAATCAGTTAATCTGCAGATTAGCTAGGTAATGTGCACATTAACTGATATTAACTTATTTCTGCGCTTTAGCGGTAGCATATGTTTATATATATATATATATTAATTAAAACTATGTGGTTCCCTTATAATTATATATGTATATACGAGTATTTAAATATTTTTTCTGTAGGTGTGAAATGAAATAAACTTTTATTTCTTTTACAATAATCTTGTTGTCGGGTTCGATATACAGAACGCCGATTCTCGTCGTGACATGTATCAGAGTTTCATTGCAATTTTTTATACTAACATTTATATAGTACTAGCTGTACCCGTTCACAAGTTGCTGTGTTTGAACAAAAAGGCAGTTTTGATACCTCAAACATAATTTATTAATGATCAAATGTATACAATACATCAAAATGAAAATTAACAATAAAATTATCCCTACATATATGTCATTTGAATATAACATATGTACAAAACATAGATATACATAGTTGATGGTAGAATAAACATGCTTCTTCACTTGTGATATTAAACAATATTGCAAACGAATTTCAATTGAACAATAATTTTGTAATTATTAAATATCATCATGAAATGAATGATATTTGATGATTGATGGTGAACTTTACCTTAGCAGTGCTTGTAAATATACAACATTTTTTGTTTTCCTATCTGGTGCAAGAATAAATAAATTTGATGGTTTTCCAACTCGTGAACACCCAACGTACAGCTGTCCATGTGAGAAGCATAGATTTATCAAATTTAATCCACATACTTGCAATGATTGTCCCTGTGCTTTGTTAATGGTCATTGCAAAGGCTAGTCGTACAGAAAACTGTAGACGTTTGAATTCAAATGGAGTATCCGTTGGTATCATGGGAATGCGTGGTAGTAGTACATATTCCCCTTTGTGTTTTCCATTCAAAATGGTTGCCTCAATTATGTTATTCATTAATTTTTTTACTGATAGCCTAGTCCCATTGCATAGTCGTGGTGGATTTATATTTCGTAGAAGGATGATTAGGGAACCAATTTTCAAAGATAAAATGTGCGGTGGCATTCCTGGTAGATCCAATGAGTTTAAAAATTCTATTGGATAATTAACTGATTCATCGTGATTGACAACAGTATCTATGGATTTATATGTTGTTTCTTCATCAGGTATTTCATTTTGAATTGTGCAGTTTATTAAATTCACATCAATGATTTTGGCTGCCAATATAGCATGCTCACTAACCCATTGATTATTTTTATAATTCTGCGATAAATTTGGAAAAACTTTGGCAATCAATTCATCAGTGGATTTTACAATGTGACAAAAGTTTTCTGGTAATGTAATACAGTGTGTGGATTCTTCCATTTCCATTTTACCATTCCCAATATCTAACTATTGTTTTGCAAATCGTTCAGAAGATTCATCTTGTTGTAATTGAACACGCATATTGGTCTTTAAAGATATTTTCTCCACATACCGCCATAACACTGATGATTTGAGACATGCATTCAATTCATCTGCAGGTGTTGAACGTGGTATAACTGGTAGAGCTTGTCGAAAATCCCCAGCTAGCAAAATGAGTGCACCACCAAAGAGCTGCCCATTTCCTCTCAAATCTTTTAATGTGCGATTGAGTGCTTCCAATGATTTCTTGTGTGCCATGGTGCATTCATCCCGTATTATAAGCTGACATGATCTTAGTACTTTTCCCATCCCAGAATATTTGCTAATATTACATGTTGGAGTTTCAATTACCTGCATATTTAATGGCAATTTCAATGCTGAATGTGCTGTTCTACCACCGTCCAAAAGAGTTTCTGCAATACCAGATGATGCAATAGCAAGTGCAATAATATTTTGTGATCTTATAGTTGCCAGAATAATTGAAATAAGAAAAGTTTTGCCAGTGCCTCCAGGTGCATCTAAGAAATATAAACCACAACTCTTGTTAGATATTGCATTTATAATTGTGTCATATGATGTTCGTTGTTCTAATACCAATTTCGGCAGATTAATTCGAACAAATGTTTGTAATTCATTAACATCGAAGTGCGTTTCTCGTTGTATATCACGATCGAAAATGTCATTACCAGATCTATTTGGAGCAATCATTCCCAATTCTGTCAGCGATTTGTTGGCTATTGTCAAACATACATTCTCAATGAAAATCAATGCTTCATTGTATATATTTGATGTAAATTGAATGTTGGGATTAGCATTTATGTTACGCATGCGATGTAAAATGTCTTCACTCATATAGTCTTTATATTTTTCCCAAAGATCCTTTGGATTAGCCGGAAAACATGTAGTTAGTATGATGGAAAATAGTGTACGTATCTGCTGTGGTTGAGCTGTATTAAAAGCATCAGCGAGTGAAATATCCCAATGAGCATCGTTTTCTAAGAGACTTAATTTCTGGCAAGCCTCACGAAATGTAGCACACACATGGCCATTGACTGTTTTTAATTCTTGGAAAGATGTTGGTCCACGAACATTGATTAATAATAATCTTAAGTAAAAGCATTCTGCGTTATTTGGATGTACAGTGTACAGACGACACAATGCATCTGTGGAATATAAATTTAGGTGTCCTTGTACTGCTCTACCTTGTTTACGACGCTGAAATTATCTTGTTGATGTATTCCACGTAAAATAAGTTGGTACTTCAGAGTACAGTAGTGTCCTTGCAAAGGTATCATTTCTACATAATGTGAAAAATTCAGTTAATGTTGTTGGCGGTGGTGACATTGCTCTTGCACTTACATTTTCTGACGTAAAATACACACGCTGTCCATTTTCAAGATGTACTGCTAAATGAACAACCGTTGGATATCGCTCATGAATGGAAAATGATAAAATACGCCATACAGCCTCATTGCTACTTATGTAGCGTCCCAGTTGATATTGGGTGACTTCATCGTTAGAAGCAGTTGTATTTTCCACTGCATACACTGCGATATTGCTTCCTTTGTTCACATATTTGCAAATATATTTTATAGCTTTCACTGAATTGCAGTACTCAACATTTATGTGTGCGTTATGCGTTTTTAGTAGTAATGGAGAATATGGTACTACCCAAAGATTATCAACATCAATAGTATTGTTGAGTACTTTTAGTTTAATGGATTTTCCACCATCTTCGGTAGATCGTCGTCGATAGAGTGGATAACCATCATTGCCTGTAATAGTTTCAGCAAGTAAGTCTCTAGGATACCGCTTTGTGCACTTTCCATCTGACATGCATAGTGAATTATTATTTAGTGAGCCACATGGACCATGAATCATATTTTTTGAGACAATATTGTGCAAGTCTTTATCAATTTCAATGTCTGGTATTTCTGCAGAGATGATTTCATCAATTCTGTTTGGTGTTATCTTTTCCATCATCCATATTAAAATATGCGCATGTGGTAAACCTCTTTTTTGCCATTCAATGGAATACATCCAACAGCGCGTCTCTCCAAATACATGGTGTTTTACAATAAAATCTATTAAAGATTTTAATTTTTGTTTAAATACACGTGCAGAAATATCATGACGATCTGATGGTGATTGCCCAGTTAATAAAAGCTCCTTTATTTCATCCCATGCTGGGTTGCATGAAAATGTGATGAAAAAATCTGGACGACCATATGCACGAACATACGTCATTGCATCTTGTGCATATTCATGCACAAGATGTCTTCGATATGTCTTGGGCTGCCTGTAAATGTGGATGGTAAAATGACCATTTTTCCCAATTCACTGAGATTGCCATCATTTACAACTGCATCACGTAAATGGATGTACTCTTCAGAACGCAATTTGACTTGATTTAGTCGTATGTAGAGGAGTCTTTCACTTTCTATTTTTGCATACATGTCAACAATATATTGATGAAATAATTGTCTACATTTTAATATATGATTATCAGCATTCTCACGAATCATCGTTCGATATGCATAATAATTCATAGCACTGACCTTTTTGTTAATGTCCACATTAGTTTTAGGATTTCTCATATTAATATTAAAATGATATCCATCCTCTCCTTTCCAAAATAGAATGGGATATTGTAATGCATCATATGAACGATGCGTTTCTGATACTTTCTGGACGTCACCATTTCTACGATGAAGAATTATATCGCGAGAATTAAATTCTTCACCAACTATGACAATTTCCACTTCATCGATCGTTGGTGCGTTGAATTGTCTTCGATGTTGAACAATAGGTGTTTTATCTGCCTTTATTATTACTTTGTAATCGTCAGATGGCATTTGTTCAATGGCGGTTTTAAATAATTTAATTAATTCATTATGTTGTTCAAACAAATTTTGTAATTCAGCGACAATCTCTCGTTTAGTACTCATATTCAGTTGACACCGTCTGTTGATTTGTTCGTCAGTATTTCCCATAAAATATATCTGAAGATATTTGTGATCAGCATTTGGCAAGGGTAGTAGTGATCCAGCATGGTGATAAATTTGCCCTTGTACTTTAAATGTTGGCATATAATTTGCGCTAACGATATTCGTTGCTCCGAACGATGTCATTTGGAAGCATGAATTGTACTTGCGTGTATTTTTCAAAATATTTTTTGATTGACTTGTTTCACCTGATACTAAAGTTAATAATGGTTCAGGTGGTGAACGCAAGTCTGGTAACTTTACTTTTCCACCTGCACAAAACATACCTGGTGTTTCATTTTTAAATTTTTGAGCACCACAATACGTACACTTTTTATCCATTTTTCCAATAATTACACTTGGATGAAGACTGTAATTGTAAAGGGGATTGTAATTGAAACCACATAAATTCAAATCAGTATGTATCGTTCATCTTGTCTGTGTCCTGCGAATTCGATTCCTTTGCTGCCTTGCTTGCCTCTGTTCACTCGTTTCTAATGATCGAGCAAGAGCAATGTGAACTCGATCTCTTTCTTGCCTTGCTTGCCTCTGTTCACTCGTTTCTAATGATCGAGCAAGAGCAGTGTGATCTCGATCTCTTTCTTGCCTAGTTTTTCTCTCTGCTCACTTGTTTCTGAAGCTCGTTCTTCTCTTCTCCTTTTTGCTTGATTTGTAGATCGACCAATGGCACTTCGCTTTGGTGGCATAATTGAGGGGTTAAATAAAACGTATTTCCAATATTTTTATTTATTCACGTATTAATAATTTATTCTCGTATTAATAATTGCAAAAGTTTTTTGACATCTTAAAAAGCAACCTACAAACGTATTCCATCCTATAAAAAATAATAGAAGTTGCCATCTTCAGTCATTGTAAAGTAGGAATAATACAGAATATGATATCACGCGAATAATACAAAATATAATATCACACATGCAAACAATCTCAGGTGCAGGAATCTAGCAAATATTACATTACGTCATACTGCTAGGCTGAATTTCAAACATCATTACTAATTAAATGTTATTTTGATATTTTTGGGATATTTGTTCGAGAGCACCTAGAACCCAAACTCTGATTTTAAAAAAAATTTTAAAAAACCTTCCTAGGGATATACCTAATAATTTCCGAAATTTTCACGGCGATTGGATGTATGGTTTTTGAATCTATCGAGTACAGACAAACAGACACACATTCATTTATATATATATAGATATAGCTCACTTCTACCCAGACTTGGGTGTATATAATTTGAATTGGCACTCTAAATGAATTTGATACAAACACAGTTTATACATGAAACAATGTTTATTGAATTCGTTGCACATATAGAATTTGCTTTTACAACAATAAGCATACGTACTACTTGTAGGGAATATATATTAACATTCAATAGAAATACTTTTTGCAAATACTCACAAACCAGCTGAGAGTCAAACCAGCAGTTCTGCCACGTAAACTTTGGGCCCCCTAAGCAGGATAACACCTGGAGCTACTTACCCCGTAGCTCCCTCTCGCTTATCTATCAACCTTAACAACCTCCTTTATTAATGACGCTGCATGGTATTTATACTAAGCGCGTATGCCGAAATTAGCATATCTCAAGCAGCTTCTTTAATTCATTCACTCAAAAGTTCGATTCTTGTGAATCGAATCTTGTGTATACCTTACACATTGTTCATTTATATAAAGTAATAATTACATACGTATATGAGTATTTAATTATTATATTGCATTAAAGATGCTTATATTATAATTATTATTATTACATTTATTTATTTTTGCTGTGCAATAAATGACTATTTATATTTATATATATATATATATATATATATATATATATATATATATATATATATATATATATATATATATATATATATATATATATATATATATATATACAGTGGAATCTCGGTCGATCGTCCCCCGAATCATCGTTTTTCCGTATGTATCGTTTATTTCAATCAGTCCCGACAATCATATTTTCGTTGTTATGTTCCCGCATTTATAGTTCAATTCAGTCGGTCCCTTGAAAAACGACAGATCGAGATTCCACTGTATATATATATATATATATATATATATATATATATATATATATATATATATATATATATATATATATATCTTCAAGTTCGGAAACTCGCATATGTATAGTATATCGTTTTGCGAGATAGAGATCGTGCGATCCCACACAGTCAATGTAAAATAATAAAAGAGAGAAAAAAAAATGAGGACTAACGAAAAGATCAAATTATTACTATTGGGACTTTTTCTGATAATTCTACAAAAATATTTCTCTGTGATTCTCGAATATTATGGAGACTTAAGTTTGAAACCATTTCTGAACGAAAGGTTTCAAACTTGAGTTCTGTAAATGAGGATTTTTTTTAATCGTGAATGTTGAAACCATGTGGCACTCTTATGCAGTTTTTGGTTCAGATAGGTACTGTCAAAAAATTTTTTTAAATAAAATTTATCATACATATAAAAAGATAAATAAACATTTTAAAATTTTAGAGCTCAAAATTTAAAGGATGTATTGTTTTTTAAATATATGCTCAATGTATTTTTATTTATTTTTTTGCATCTGCTTGTTTAGACTTTTATGCATAGGTAAGGTTTCAACAGCATATGTCTACGACATTTATAAAAATTTAATTTGTAAAATTTTTAATCACTTAGAAGGGGAACAAATCCTTCTTTAGGTAATTTTTAGGAAAAATATTTTCGGAATTTTCACTCGAAATCAAAAGCAATTTAATAATAGAGTTAATTAAGATAGTTTAATAAAACTTTGTTAAAATATCGGTGTACAAAATTTCATGGCGATACCTTGAAAGAAATTGAACCACAGACTCTGGTACCGATTGACAGCGTCCTAGCCAATCGGCCATCACCCGGCGTTATTTTTTTTAATGTTTTTGCATGTTTTGCTTTATTTCGTGGTCTATAAATTTGAAAAATATCTGGGGTTTGGAAGAACTATGCATAGTTTTTGACAAACACTTCGATTAACAATCCTGAGAAATTTGGAAGAAATCGGAAGAAAATGAATGCGCATGGAGCATTTTGAAAAATTCTGGCAATTTTGAAGAATTTTTTTTGAAAAACAGGTCCTATTATTTCCCAAAATACTGATTTGCGAATTCCAGGCGTCTTTAATGCAATAAAAAAGAATATTATTTGTCCTCATTTTGTATATAGAGTAATATATTGAAATTTAAAAAACTTAAAAACGAGGTTCAAAGTCCCTTAATTAAATATTTTTCAGTGTCACAGGTTATTAAATGGGGATCAAGGATCAGGATATCAAATCCTGTCCAAATATAGGATTCCTTCTGATTATTTGGCATAGGGTGGTCTACCGTGACCCAAACAATGAACGATTTATTTTTCAAGGAAAGATTCAACTATCCCCCGTTTACCCTATTTATTCTGATTCTTTGCGAATGATACGGTACTAAACGACTGCAAGTCGAACTACGTCGAGCAATGTGTGGATGTGAGATTGGGTTCAATTTATTAAATGTAGATTCCAGGGAAAATCACCTTGGTCCACCTTCCGAAAACAAACGTTTTCATTAGGGGGAAGCGCGAAAGCTGGCTTTCTCCATGGTGACACGCCAAACAGAAGCGCGTTTCACGTAATATGTCTTAAAAATCCGGGTTAATTAAGTCTAATAACAGCCTACGATATCGGACCGTGATTCATCTTTCACAGTTAAATGTGTAAGTAACAAGTTTCCCCGTATTTTATTTGTATGTGCTTAAGTATCGCAACGAACCGATAGCGCATGTAAAAATCAGTACTGAGAGAATTTCATAAACTTTGTAACATCTTTGTAAAACTTTGTAACTCATGTTGAGATATTTAATATTCAAATTTCAAAAAAGCAAAAATATGTAACCTTTCCCAGTCATTAGCGATTCATTAGTGTTATGCGAATTCAGTAATTATCAGTACCTCCATGAAAGGAAATGATTAAAAAAATCCAATTATCGTAAAGGAAAAAAAATTTAATAATTTTGCTAAATTCTGATTTTGTGACGTTTATCTGCCTTGTTGGGCTGATGAATGCCAAATCAGCCTAAAACTAGTACAATGGAACCTCACATAACGAGCATAATTCGTTCTAGAGTCTTACTCGTAATGCGAAACACTCGTTAAGCGAAAAAAATTTTCCCATATAAATTAATGTAAAATACGATAATGCGTTCCATGCCAAAAAATACTCAAATTTTTTTAGATGTAACGTTTATTATTTAAAGAAAATTACTTATACATGAATTCTTAAGGAGAAAAATCATCCATATGTAGTTTATTATTTACGAATTTATGACACGTATCTAATTTTTTTTACTAGAAAGCTATCTAGCGACATTTGTTTTTCTCGTCGCTTCAAAATTTGCTGAAAATGTGTCACCGCATTGTCATTGAATAAATTTATAGCGCGCATAGCCACCGTCTTATCAGGGTGATGCTTTGTAACTTACGATTCAAGTTTCCCATGCTTTCATCATTTCTTTTATTGCGCCAGAAGATTGTTTCTTTGCTGTTTCTTCGTCCTTCTCCACTGACAAACTCTCCTCTACAACTTCTTGCTGTGAAAGACACTGCAATTCTATTAGCTGTCAGGTGGTCAGCTCTTGGTTGTGCTCTTCCACAAACTCCTCAGTATCATTCTTATCCTCCAGTCCAATGATATTTGCTTCTCGAACCATCCATGACTACCCTTAAATACTTATTTTTCGGCCGTTGATGATCCTGGTGACGTGAAGATGCGAGTGACGTGAAGAGGGGACTTCCTTCCGCGTCACTCGTTATGCGAAATGTTACTCGTTAAGCGAGCCATTTTCTTACGATTTATTTTGCTCGTTATGCGAAATACTCGTTATGCAAGGTGCTCGTTAAGCGAGGTTCCACTGTATATATTGACTTGTATTGTGTATCACGCAGTGATATTAAAGTAGTCTATCCGCTGATCGAGCCATTTGTTATTAATTACCCTTGTTTATGAGATCATTTACGAGACGATAGCTTAGTTTCCCTTATTTGTCAATTGTACCTGTCTGTCTAACTATTAATAATACAGCATTGAAGAGTTTTTTTATTTAAATTATATATAAAATTCAAACTACAACAAAAATTTTATACATATCAGGATTTAGTGGTGTCTTCCAAAATTTTTTTTTTTCAGATAGTACTAAAACGACTACTTTATGCACGTTAAATTTTTGAAATAATCAACAAATTTTATATATCTTTTTATTAAAACACTATACATCAGGTTAGACTCTGATAAAAAAAAATAAATAAATAAGGAGACAATATATTTCCACTTCATGGTGCACCATGGGCAACGTCTTTGACGGCAAAGGGAACTACAGTTTTGGCATGCGATCTTTTACTGTTTCTTATAGATCTTTGGATCTTAGTATTCTGCAGTAGAATACGGGTGGTTTGTCCCGGGCTAAGAAGGCTGATCTTCAAGAAACTCTCTTGAAACTTGATATTGATGTCATTACCATCATGGAAGCAAATCTTACTGATGAAAAATTGAAATTTTTCCCTTTTCCAGGGTATCTTCTTCCTAAATTTAGGCATGTTGCCAGTGGTATCTTGGTAGGAATTAAACATGGTCTTACAACTGATTTTGAGGTTGTTAAGAGTATGGAAGAAACTATAGATAAGAGTGAAATTGTAAAAATTAAGGTATGGAAATTATTGGGGCGATAACCTTTGGTTATCTCTTGAACTTTTTGATGTTATCGTTGCTGCTGTTTTTTTTTTGTTTTTTTTATTTACTACTTGTTTGTATACTATGTTCATGTGCCCCAGCCATTGGATAAAATGAATAAATGAATAATAAATAATGAATAAAACTTAATTGGGTATTAAACTACATCTAGACGAAATCCAACTTGTGAATAAAAAGTTGGCTTGATAAAATAAGAAACTACAGGCTTAACACGCTAATTGTAAGCCGTTTATTCATCAAAAGGGTATTTTACGCGAACTAAAACAAACGGTTCCAAGTATCCGTGAAAGCTTGTTATTTGTAAAAAAAATTTATCAGTCACATGACATATGTTTGGAAAAAAAACTAAATTTGTGAATATTTGTTGTTGATCCTTCAAGCACGTGCGTGGAATAGATGAAATGACTCCCACGATAAAAACCATTCTGCATGCTGCATCACTTATAGTAACGAATAATTTGATTTAAAAGATGAAACATTGAAAGGCCGTTTGTCTGTGATGGGATTATCTCTCACGACGTTTATTTGAGCATCACAAAAGAAAAGGTTAGAAAATAAAAATTGAAAAAATCACAAAAGATGTCAGTACGTCTCACAAAGGAAGTTATAACAGACTGTTGCCAAAAATTTATAAAAATTTATGCTTTTGATTGTTATTTTATATAAACCCTGTCAAAATCCCTGTGTGAAGTTAACTTAAAAACTTAAGTTAACACTATTTTTTTTTTAAGATTCATAGAGCCACTTTTGGATTATTCGTATTTTCAGGTTTTCCGTGCACATTAGTACATTAATTAGTACATACGGGCCAAACTAGCATCAGAAGTAGTAATCTACGGAGCCCGGTAGAGGAAAAATATTAGAGAACCCGCAATTGTCCAGAGCTACAAATTTTCTCTTGCTCAAAGACAATAATAAATCTCAATTAAATAACGACAAAAAAAAATCATTAATTTTCTTTGCTGATCTATTTTACTTAAAAACAAATATTTGATGAAAATTATAACCATAAAATATAACTTTTTAAGACAATAATGAAAAATAACTCTGTAAATATTTACAAGATTTTAATAATATTTAATGCAAGTCTCCTTTCATTTTAACGTAGGATTACGTTCCTCCATAACGGTCCTTCGGAAAGCAAAATTTCAGACGCTAAAACCGTCGGTCCATCCGTCCTCGCGAGTTATAACTTTGGCAGCGTGCCAAACTCAGTCTGTATCGCTTCGACAAGTAGTAAACAGTTAAACAGAAAAGTACCAAAATGCGTTAAAATTTTGACATAAATATATGTATATATACATATGTACATAGTATATATAGATACATATATACATAACACATACATACATATACACATACAAATGAGGTAAGCAACGATAAGTAATCCTACGTTAATAACCCGCGGTAGTTTCGTTAGAAGAGACTGCCTGAATTTTTTCTTACCTTGACGTTCTATTAAGCACAAAACTTATGCTCTGGTTGCTACTTATGCGCTGGTTGCCATTTTTCAGGTATGCAAACCAATACATGTCAATTAATCGCAGGCATTTTGCGTGGTCTCGATCGATTTCGTCCTCACTGATTTATTTTAGAAAAAACACAAAATGTCTACGAATATATATATATATATATATATACTAGCATTATTGCCCGGCGTTGCCCGGGTAGATATATAGATATAAAACTTTTCATGCATTCCATCAAACAAATACTGGGCTGCACCCCCGCTCTTCATGTTCATCTGGCCAGTTGTGTTTATTTGGGGAGCCAGGGCCAAAGGTCATTCCCAAACCTCTTCCTCCCGCGCACTGGAATTTGACCCCCCCGTCACCCCCCCCCCCAAACCATCTCTCTTAACGCAGCTGGTCGTGGTGAAGGGGCTCCACAGGTGGTCGCGCACCTCTTAGAGGCACAAAAATCATTAAAAAATTAATTTTAAAAAACTAATTGAGCCCCAAATTTTGTTTTTCCTGATTTTAGTTTCTCGGGTCCTAAGCATTAACTGTGCCGAATTTGGTCCCTGTGGGTGAAACAGTCTATGATTCTATAGCGGACAAACAAACAGACGAGCTCTTTTATATATATAGATATATGATGTGCCTAGTGTTAAAGTACCCCCAAAATGTTTGCTAGAACGCTTTGGCTGTGACCTCGTTTCTAGGGATGCGACATCGATAACAAAACATCGATGTTTTGAAACATCGATATTCAATATTAAAACATCTCCCAAAAACCATGGATGTTTTTAAACATTGATATTTTAGAACATCCATTTTTTAAAACTGGTTTAGTAACCTGTAACACTAATGTTATTTCCGTTAGTCGTGGGGGGGGGGGGGGGGGGGGGATTTAATTTTACTCTCTGATTGGGCTGACACAAATGACAAAAATTTGGTTGCTTTTGACTTGGGCTACATTGATGACTCAAAATTCTCGTTGTAAATATCGTCATGTTTTGTCGTCAAATGTCCAGATAAATTCGTGGTATTGCCAGAAGTTTTGAGGAACTTAAGGCAAATATTGCACTTCGCCAATTTGTCAGAGGTTTTGCAAAAATATTTACAAACGGTACTTTTGGGAGGTATCTTACTAATAATATTAACGTCAACTTATATAAAACCAGAACAAAACAAAAACTTAAATGGCTGCTCTCGTGTATATACTATTTATAAAATAAAACCCCATGGAAGATTCTGGAATGTCAGGAATATTTCAAGCGCTCTGATTGATTCACTGGTTGTTGATTGCCATTTGTCTGCTTGCTAAGGAATCGTTCCCCCTTTTGTATTCGTCCCTTTCAGAATTCAGACTTACATTTACTGAGTGTGAAAATTATGCTACATGGTAAATTTTTTTTATTATGGTACTTTTTCATTATTAAAAAAAAAAAAAAACATCGAGACAACGTAAAACACCGAGCACAAAACATCGATGTTAAAAAAACATCGGCTTCAATAAATCGATGTTTTTATCTAAACATCGATGGTTTGAAAACATCGACATCGATGTCGCATCCCTACTCGTTTCAGTTCATCGCTCAGAAAATACGCAAATGCTACACTTTCTTTGAAGATATAACCGATTAAAGGATGATATGCTGGAACCACAGTTAGTAGAACCATGGACAATCACATTCTGCAAGGCCACTTGCATGTCACACCACAAAGAAAAGTCACAAGTACCCTGACGTCTTCTCAGCGTCACCGTACCATCATACAGTAGACTCGTCTTATAAAAATTCATGATACATGGCCAATTAAGAAGGTCCCGGTGGTTTTCCTGTTGCTGTAAAGCTATTTACTATCGATATAAAAAGCACGAAATAGGCGGAAAAATTCTTCAGAATGACCTCTGGGATCTTTGATCCATACCAGTTGTTCTCAACCTAGGGGTAAGGCGTGAATCCAAGATATCCAAGGAGAGAGCGGATAGTTAACAAACAATATGTGTAGAATGTATTTTAGTGGTGCTACTTATGTTTTTTAGACATAAAGTAGGGGAGGGAGGGCTAGACCTAAAAAGGTTGAGAATCTCTGATCTATACACTTGAAATATGGAAACTAACCTTTATCCGCAGTTTCTACGAAGCAGGTGTGAATTCTTTCCTTGGAAATTCCCATCGGGGACACATTTAGGCTACAATAGATTTGTTTTTGTTTAAAGAGTGTAGCTTTCCATCACCCTTGAGGTTGGATGAACTTGCTAGCAATATAACACTCAAAAACCGCAGAACAAAAGAAAGGGAAACCCAACTTTTTCTCTAAGAGATTCACACCATATTTTCCCTTCACCTGTTACGCGAATGTAAACAAGAGTTAGAACCGTCTCTTTGTGTAGTTCATTAGCTGGATAGCAATGCCTAATGGACTGCGATGTCAGCAGAGGATAGGCAACACCATACTTAGTTTTCCACTTCGCTACCGTTGCTTCCTAACTAAGTTGCAGCGCTAACGAAAAAGTTCTTTTATGTCGCATTTACATATTCGCGATCGCGCCACCTGCAAGACATTCGCGAGACATTAGTCACGCTCCTGCATCTACGCGAATGACCGTTCTCACATTCGCGCCTCTTGTTGTCATTTGGGCTTGCGTCAGCCAGTCGTCTGACATATGGCACCATTCGCCCCTTTGACTCGTGCCAGAAAACCGCTCTCGAGCGCCGTTTACACATTCGCCCCCCGCAATTCGACTTACCGCTATCGCGACTGTGTAAATGCGGTGTTATAATATATCAACAACAAACATATTCCTTAAAGAGTGAGAGCCAAACTTTACCATTCCTAAAAGTATTTCCTTTACCATAGTAAAGAACAGGGACTCCGTATTGTACTTTGTTGATGGTGAGTCATCTAACAGGATGCAGTGCAAGGAAACAAAATTCCCGTTTCTACATAGAAAAAACACTATTAGAGTGAATAGAAAAACACTACTTCTTACAATCCACAATGTAATTAAAGGGGTGGTGACATGTTTCGAACTAATAAATAGTTCACCGTCAGGTCGGGGAGCATTAGGTGTGATAGTCACTATGTCACTTTTCGTTTGGGAGTTGTTCACAGTGATAATCACACCTAATGCTCCCCGACCTGACAGTGAACTATTTATTAGTAGTTTGATACATGTTGCCACCCCTTTAATTACATCGTGGAATATAAGAACGTGTGCTTTCCTGTTTGTATTCTCTGAAATTTCCCTATGAGTCATACTTATAAGAGTTGTTAAAAGAATATGCGCCCAAAACAGATATATTCTCCACAGACGGAAGCCATTAAAAAAGAGAAGGTTAACGTTTTAACACAAAAGCTATATTCCAGTAAACCGTTTAAACCGTCCGACGGCTGGATTCATAGTACCAAATTCTGAAAAGAAATCATATACTTCGGATACATACGCGAGTGTTTCAATTAATCTCAAAACGGACAGATTACACACACATTTTCTTCCCCTGCCATCTTCGAAAAAATCAGGTAAGGAATTTTTGTTTGATATCATGCCCATTTAATATAACGTCCATGCAGAAAAGATCCCTTCAAGGTTGGTATGACACGAGTTAACCGAATTTTCGAAACATTAAGGAGCGACAAGTCAGCTCGCGATAACCTCTTCCTGCTTTACTTTTGCAGTTAGAAATAATTTTGAATGGAACAAAATACATTTCCCTTGTGGAAACAATCTGTATACAGCCATGCCACTAAAAATTGCTGTTGTACATGCTCAAAATGGATCAACACCTTAATAATTTTACTTTATTAACCCACTAACCGAATTTTCGAAACATTAAGGAGCGACAAGTCAGCTCGCGATAACCTCTTCCTGCTTTACTTTTGCAGTTAGAAATAATTTTGAATGGAACAAAATACATTTCCCTTGTGGAAACAATCTGTATACAGCCATGCCACTAAAAATTGCTGTTGTACATGCTCAAAATGGATCAACACCTTAATAATTTTACTTTATTAACCCACGTATTGTTTCCGATATTTTTTTCTGTTCCAAATCTACCATGTTTCTTAATCTACACTAATAATTTCACATATAAAATTGAGTTTAACTAGTAGTTAATCGTGTTAGCCTGTAAATGATATTAAATTAAATTCCCTTTCACACTTTTCTCTCAAACATAAAAATTAAAAATTTCAGTTGCATTTTATGTTTAAAACTGCAAGGTAAGGATAGAAAGATACACACATGTATGTTAGCATGCAAATGATAATATTAAATTAAATTAAATTCACTTTTATAGCTTTATCTCACAGATTAAACTAGGAAAATTTCAGTTACACTTTACATTTAAAACTACAGGGCGGATATTCATGGCAATGAGGTTGCAGACAAATTGGCTAAAGAGGGCTGCGAGGAAATGTCATTCTTTAGCACTTTACTTACTTACTCCTTAAACTATATTCTGTCAGAAAGCCCCTAGACAATATCTCTTGGCTGACACCCCACCCATCACAGATACACGGGGAGTCGTCCTGGCACTCCCCTCTTCCTAAACTGCGATAGAAACTTCCTAACTGCACTCTTTAGGCTTGCTAGTGGACACCTCAGGAGCCTTTCTGTTAATGGGGGATTTTTTTTCTTTTCCTTTTGCGGAGGCACTTGTCGCGAGACATTCGCCTTTTGTTATTCACTGTGCTTGCTGGCTACAAATCTTGCTGGCTACTTTATTATGGGAGCACCGTTTAAGTGAGCCAGCATTGTTTCCTATGAGGAGGACGACATAGAAACAACCAGGCCATATTTGGATTTTAACCCAAGCCCACTGCGTGGCAGCTGAATACTACACTGTGTGGGTGGCAAATTCTCTACTACACTGTGTGGGTGGCAAATGTTGGTTTTCTAGCACTTCTGGTGGAAGAAAGGTTTTTTTCCATCTGCCTGCACTAAGTGCCATGTCCGACAGGCCTCCTCGGAGCACACTTTGGAATGTCCGGGCCTTACCAGAGATCGCATTACAAACCCCCTTCTCGTCATTGATTTTGCCTGAGTCAAAAACCTCATGGATCTCCTCTGAATTTAATTCGGATGACAAAGGATTAAAAACAACAACAAAACTGCATGATGATCTCATTACAAACCCCCTTCTCGTCATTGATTTTGCCTGAGTCAAAAACCTCATGGATCTCCTCTGAATTTAATTCGGATGACAGAGGACTAAATACAACAACAAAACTGCATGATAAGGAACGTAAGGTATAGTCATATTTTCAGACAGAGTGAAATTTCTCAACACTAGTTATATGCACACGTTAAAATTTTATCAGATATATTTCCTAAATAATTATGAAAAGTCAATTACATAATCAATTCCAATTTTCTTACTTTTTAAGGTGCAAATGAAGTCTAAAAATTTTAATTATATCAACTGCACTACAAGCATATAATATCTGAGATGATATGTGAATCCTATTTACTAATTTTAGACACTTCTTTACAGGATCACTTACATTTCATGCTAACAGGTAAATAAAATTTTGAACTCCATTAATATCTTTACAGCAGTTTTAAACATATGAATCACAGTATCATAACCATAATTTCGTACCTAAAATGAGACCAATCTAAAATTTACTTTAGAAAATTAATCAATCATATACTAAATAAACTGCATTCAAACGCTTTTAAGGCATCAATAAAACTAAAATACAAATTAAAAAAATATTTTTTTTAATTTAAAATTCATTTTATTATTCAATTAAAATGACAATACTGTAATTCAAAAGTTCATACTTCACTATGCACAAAAGAAAGGTAAATGAAACAATAAATAAAATCTTGAAAACTAAATTTATTGAGTACCTTTAACATACTTTTTTTTTAGTTACAAAAAGTAAACAATTTCAAAAACTTTTAGCAAAAAAAAACAAACACAAGAATACTGCATAAAAATTTTATACAAACTTATAATTCTTTAGAGACTGACAAATATGTCACTAAAATCAGAAAATAAGTACAATTTAAGCATCACATAAAAGTTAAGAATGAATCGAAACAGCCTAAAACATTCGAACCGTTAAAAATTTTTCTTAAAAAACAAAACAAAAAAAATAACTCTCAAAAGTTTATAAAAACATTTGAAAATGCGCAGTCAAATAACAAAAATAATAACATATTACATTTTTAAGATATAGTCAGTTAATTAATCAGAAACATGATTTTTAAGAAAATATACTTTTGAATAGTTTAACAAATTATTTATATATACAAAATTTACATTTTTTACTAAACAATTTTCAACATAGCAATTATTTACAAATGACTTCAGAAATAATTTATTATATACATACATATATATATGGAACAGACAGAAATTAGTTTATATACAGCCATTTTATGACTCTCATTTTTGTCTATTTAGCATGCATTCTCATGCTCAGATTAGTTCAAACATAAAT
The DNA here is from genome assembly GCA_907164885.2 of Dolomedes plantarius. Lineage (NCBI taxonomy): Eukaryota > Metazoa > Arthropoda > Arachnida > Araneae > Dolomedidae > Dolomedes > Dolomedes plantarius. The sequence goes on along the minus strand of OU015500.1, from coordinate 49,452,787 downwards.
AACAGAGGAAAAGACATAACACTTAAAAAGAAACAAAAATATTGAGTTAAGATTTCATTTAAAATAAAAGGTAACTTTCATGATTTGTAACCCTTATGCAACATCACTATGTATTTGATCCCAGTTTCAATCACATAAATTACAGCAAGTCAAACAAAACCAGAGACATGAATCAACAGACACTATAATGAACATAGAGCAGTATTAAACAGAAGAGACTAAAAACAGAGAGAAATAAATAATGGTAATTTCAGACACAGTACAACAGGAGAGTTTAACAGTCAAGGAAATAAAGGTGCAATCAAATAAACAAAAAAAAAAGTAAAAAATACCATAACAGCTTTCAAACTTCCACAGGCACTTTTCCAATATCTGTTGTCATATCTTGCATATCATAAGATATTAAAATTTAAAATAGTAATAATATATCTGGAAAATCACAAAACACAAAGAAATAAAAGAGCATCCCATAAGTCTTTAACAGAGGGGAAGTCATCACTCTAAACCTTTTTTAAAAAAATTATTTATTTATTTATTTATTAATTTTTTTGGCAGTTTTAGAATATTTGAACATTTCTGAATCATTTAATACAAATTGCATTAAAATATAATAATTAGAACATTCAAAACTAAAACATGAAGCAAGTAGTTCCGATATAAACATTACCAGTGTGGGAACTTTAAAAGCATTTTTCTCGCAATGATGATTTTCATACTTGCGAGCACTGTATAAAAGAAACGACTTGCAGATATTGTTTTCAAATTTTCTGGGTAAGTGTAAAATGATGCCACCAAAAACATACACCTATTTTTTCTTTAAAAAATTATTTTACTAAGAATTTATAGCATTTGACTTGTAATTTTAATGTGCTTTTTCAGTATTTTAAAATCTGATTCTCCTGGAGTAAATATTGTTTGGTGTTTGAAGATTTAAATAGGTAAAGAATTAAACCTAATGTTTTAACATCATAAAAATGCAAATATTATTATTGAAACTTTATTAGTGTTGTTGTAAGTCTGCACACATTGCATCAGTATAGATTTGAAATTTTCAGAAAATGTACTAACTTTTTACTTCATAAATAAAATTCTTATTTACTTGCATTAAAATTAATTCAGGGAACATAATCTATGAATCTTAGAGAAGTAATACTGAAAATTTTATGTATAATGGACAATAATAAAAAAAGTTATAGAAGTTCGAAAAAACAGCAAAAGTTATGACTTTTGTACTTGTATAAAAAAAAATGACGACTCCCCTAAAAACTTTTTTTAATTAAAAAAAAGGGGACAAAAACAAGGCTAAAATAATAAGTAACCTCAGAATCATATCAGAGATGAGCATCATTTGAATTATAATTCATTATAAAAATTACAACTGAACCAGATTTCATTCTTTGCAATTCATATGTAAATTGATCACATTATTTTAATGTGTCAGAATAGCTGATAGGACAGTAAAATGGATTTACGTCCACATGGAAATAATTACCAACAATATTAACCATAATTTCATACCTAAAATGAGACCAATCTAAAATATAATTTAGAAGTGTAATCATATACTAAATAAACTGTATTTAATCACTTTTAAGGCATGAATAAAACAAATATACAAATTTTTTTTTTAAATCTTAATTTAAAATTCCTTTTATTATTCAATTAAAATGACAATTAAATGGTGGATTTATGTGATTCTACTGTTGATCAAATTAAGTTACTATTTAAACACAGGTATTTGTAAACAATTATGAAAATATTAGTAAAGAATTAATCTCATCACAGATAACTTATAGAAAAAGATACAATATAGCCAAATAGTTGGTCACATATGCCAAAAATGGAAGAGAAATGCAATCAGCACTGGTATAAGTACTTAATACTACATTTAACTAATTCAACATTTACACTTGAGTTTAGAAAAATACCAAAGAAAAAGTGCAAACAATGGAATGCACTTTAAAAAAAAATTGAAAAGATGAGAACATATGCCCATAAATATAAGTATCACATTCATGAAATGACATGAATTCACATTTGAGTCCCAAAATGGCAGATTTGGGTTACATTTGCCCTTTCCTGGAATTGCAAATAAATCAACTCTTTTCTGCTAGCAAGGGTGAACTTTCAGTTCTTCGTTCGTCTTTCTCTGATTCTGAGGATTCTTCGAAGACTGGAGGTAACTTTGAAGAATGCAACTGTCGTTCACTACTGTGCCAAAGACCATAACCAAAATAAATGACAAAGCCTAGAAATGTAAAAAAAATTATGCATGAAACTAAACATTTTTGCTCAAGCCAGACATAACTCATTTAATTATGTCTGTCTTGTTCATGACTGTGCCAAAGCCCATAACCAAAATAAATGACAAAGCCTAGAAATGTAAAGAAAATTATGCATGAAACTAAACATTCTTGCTCAAGCCAGACATAACTCATTGAATAGATTTATTTAAAAGTGCTTTCAATATGGAGTTAGTGGTTAAGGTTTCTGAGATTTAACTACTGACTTCATAGGGGAAAAAAAACCGGATATTGCTGATGTTTGAAACATTTGTAGAAATTTTACATTCTTTCTGAAGACAAAAGTTATTATATATATTCCAAAAATAGACTTGTCGGTTACAAAACAGAGGAAATTTTATAGTGTATGCATTTATGAACTTTTAAGCATTAAATTATTAACCATAAAAACATTTTTCGCCTAGCATGTAAAGGTGTATTTACAACTTCTAAAAGAATGTAGACAACTTTACAATGAACAATTTGATTTTTGAAAAAATTAAGTTTTTCAAATGTAGATTTAAAAAGCCAGTGAGTGGTTCTGAAGCTTTTTCGATTATCCAGTTCTAGAGACCTTTTCTAACATACTGCCAATCCCTGATACAAAATAAGATGAAAGCTCTTGAACAGAAGGAAAAGTAGGCCCAGCCTGGTCTGAATTCAGAGAATGGAAGTCAGAACTGGGCCCAAACAGATCTCCACAAAAGAGCCAAGAATCAAAATTGAAGAACTGAGTTCACATATCCCTATAAGATTTTGTAGTTCTAAAAACTCCAAAATCTTGTTCTCTAAAAGTTTTTCATTTAAAAATGGAAAAAAGCACTTATTCCTTTTGCAAAATGTTATGAAAAAAAGTCAGCTAGAGCCAGCTGTCATGGAGTAAGATGGGGTTTTTTTTGGGGGGAGGGGGAGAGGGGGTGATAAACAGGATACAAATTTCTTAAACATTAGTAAAAATGTCTAAAAATATTTTCTTTCATATAATGGGGAAATGACTTGCACATTAATGATACAGCATATTAGCTCTCAAAAACGTGGTCCATTCATCTTGTATGCCCACCATGAATGGAAAATTTTCCCTCTTATTAAAAAAAAAGTCACATGCTTGAAGGTAATTTCAATGGTTTCAAAATTAACCTTATTGTAAACCCTGAGAAAAAATTTTAGTAAAGTCTCTGGGTCAGTTACTGGAATAGTTTAAATGTTTGGAGTTAACATCAACATTGAGATGGAGGTTTCATTGGTATAAATAATCCTCCAACAAAATTATACTTCAGTTTATCCTGGAGCAAATGTATCAAAAGTTTAACTCCTTTTAAGAGATAGCTTAATAATCTGTATGAATTCAGCAACACCATAAACAAAATTTCAAATACTGACAGCATTAAAAAAAGGGGGGAAAGTTATCTCAAAAAACTCTGTGCTTCTACTCTCACAAACATTTTACATTTCAATCATGTTAGAAAAATATAATCTTTTGACAATACAAAAATTTCAAAACATAGTGGAGTCCCGATAATCCAAAATGATTGGGACCAGACCTTTTTGGATTAACGAATTTTTTTGATTAAGTGAAATCATTCTTAAAATATACTTAAATTACAAAATAACATGTCATTGCATAAGTATAACATATTACGTGTGATTACGCAGTTTATTTTATAAGGTCTGTCTGAACATTCCAAATCTCGGGATGAAATGGGTGATAAGAGAGCAGGGCGCTGCTTAGTACAGTACAGTAGAGTGTAAGATTTTAGACGATCAGTAGATTCTTGAATGGGGTTTTGAAAGAACCTGTCAACGTCTCAGATGAGAGTGAAGGTGAAGCAGATAGTGACAGCGAGCAGAGGGTATCCCACTCAGACACCGCGGCTGCATTCAATGTAGATCTATGCTATGTAAAGCAACACCCCGTCGCAACCAGAGCCGACACCATTTTTCTGTCGCGTTGGCATAATTTGGCTTCAAGGGAGAGGTATCCTCTTCGACAAAAAAATTTAACAGATTTTTTCAAACCAATGTAGTTCAGCAATAATTAGATCATTACATTGTCTAACTTTGAATTTTCTTGTAATTTTCAGAAATATACTTTATGATTACTTAGTATCACACTTAGTATTATAATTACTTCGTATCACTGTGGTTTTATTGCAACCTCAATTTTTTTTTTAACTTCTGGTTTCAGATTAAGTGGAATTTTGGATTACTGAAGTTCAGATTATCAGGACTCCACTGTATATCTCTTTCATATGAAACTCTATACATACCAATTATCATCCAGTAAAGGAAACGGTACCAGGTATCTATTGGTAACTTCAGCATCAAGTAGAAATTTACAAATATACTTAACACAGGGACCACAGGAACCCATGGAACCTAAAATTAAAAAAGGAAATTTAAGACAAAAAATATAAAATTAAGATAGAAGTTTCACAAGAAAACAAGCTGGTTAAACTTCAGAAAATTCAACCTGTCCATTTTTTTTAGAGTGCACAGCCTGTTACTTATTAGTTTCACGTTTAATTGAATAAACTTGGATTACATGTACAATTCAACATGAAATATTTTTTAACCTCTACCAATTACAAAAAGAGTCCCTATACAAATATGCCTATATAGTTTGTACAATATACAGATACATGTAATTAATATATATATTTACTAGCCGGACTTTGCCCAGCTATGCTCAGGCACGCAAGCCAGTCTGGAATTGAGTTTTTTCATTTTTAACTGCCGAAAAATCCCCAAAAATTCAGCACATCTTCAAATGATCTATTTATGATTAAAAAGTTTGAATTAAAAGTATGAAAAATAGAAAAAGAATTAAAAATTAGACACACGATGAAACATTTCTTTTCAGTGATTCATTTTTTAATGAGAATCATGCTATGAAAGAATCACATTTTGTTTACATCATCAAAGATGGATGATCTCACAGGAGACACCTCATTAGAATCCAAATAACTCTAAAACTATTGAAGTAACAGAATAAGTGTATGCAGAAAAAATTATCAGTTTTTAAAGCTGTTTCCAAATATGTAACATTTATGTACTTTCATGAAAAAAAAAATACATCGATTTCAACATTTTCAAACATGCCTGAATTTCACAGTGGATGCCATACCAGAAATTACATACTGGAAATGGTCCACCCAGAATCGTTCCCCCGACTGACAAAGTCTTTTATATATATATATATATATATATATATATATATATATATATATATATATATATATATATATATATATATATATATATATGTTCATTCTTAAATTATTAAGTCTCCCAGGAAATCCAAGAGAGTTGGGACACATTCAGAGAGGGAGATAAAAATGTAAAATGAATTAACAAACTGAATATCAAAATCCAAAAGTAAATACTTACTCTAAAGGAAAGTGTTTGCTGATCAGTAGGTTGAGTAGCCAAAGCAATTACAACTATACTAACAAGTATAAACATAAACCCTACAGTAGTTAGTGAACCAATGTCTGAAGCAAATAATTCATCTTCTAATACAACCAATAAAATATCTAATACAATCAGCAAAACACCTAGAGGAAATTATATTTGGATGTTAAAATACAAAACAAAACAACTGCAAGAACATAAAAATTATTAAACTGAAAAACAGCACATGTTAACTAGACTCACAAAGAAAACAAAATGCAAGTTACAATAATGCCCAATGAATATACAAAGAGCTACAATCATATATATTATTTCTAGAAAGTGACTTTTTATAACAATCCCATTTTCTCTTACTTAACCAAATAATACCTCTAATACTTAACCAAAATCGATAAATGAGGCACCATTTTATAGATTAAGTTCTCCACTTCTGATGAATTATTAATTAAGAATTACACATTGTATTGTTTGTTTAAAAATCGAAGTTAAACATTTTTTCTTCTGCTAGATAGCATGCGTGTGTTCGCTTTTTTTCTATTGTAATCACTCGAACTGAACTTCTAAATTTTAAAATTCTCCGCTTTTATTATCATTCTGTGAATTAATGAGTTTCTTTATTGGCAACATCCACATAGGTGTACATTATTCTTTTTGCATGGGAAAACAATTTGTTTTGACTAAAATCTGTTTTCTTTCCCCCTGAAGAACATTTTATTTGGGATATTTTTCTTTGGTATGCCTTTTTAAAGTTCAATTTTATTTATTCAATTCTATGTATACAACTGAATTGCATATGACAAAATTCTACCAAGTTATCAAGGGAAAGCTTCAATTTGTTTCATAATTAAAGGGTAAATAAAATAAAGGTCTTACCCTGTAGATGTGAAAGTAGTAGAAAAAAATTAGTTTGGGGCAACGGTTGATACGTGGTGGATCGGAAAATTTCTTATGTAAAATCAATGGGAAAATGTGTGCAAGACATGTAAAGATTTGCTTTATTGCTAGATGGAAAGCACACGCTTGCATATTTATTTACTTTTATTTCTAGAACACTAACATATCATCAATTTAAAAAACATATCATTAATATATTATGATATTTTTTTTAAATTGATGATATGTTAGTGTTCATATACATTATTTCTAGAACGTGATTTCTGATGACAATCCCTTTTTCTCCCTTCATACTTAACCAAAATCGATAAATGAGGTAACATTTTAAAGATTAAGTTCTCCGCTTCTGAGGAATTATTAATTTAGAATTACACATTGTATTGTTTGTTTAAAAATAAAAGTTAAAAATTGACTTTTGGCCCTAGAGTTCTTTCCTGGATACATCGATATGGCACAGTCAAATATTGTGTACAATGAGGTTTTATAATGTAAATATCACATTTTCCACGAGTTTGTGTCATACTTAACTTTTAATACAGTCTACAAACATGTTCTGATGTGTACATAGCTCATGTTCCCCTGTTTTGTGTTATGCTTCACCTCCAATATTGTGTGCAAAGGTGTTTTGTAATTGGTTTGGTATTATCCTTACGCACCATTGTTATTTGACAAATAAACAATGGCTACAAATGAACGGGTTCTTCTTTCAGCTTACTACAAACCCCCAATCTCCTTATAAAATTAATCATATATTATTTGCATGCAAATTTTCGCACAGGCTACATAGTAAAAGCTTTGAAGGAATTCTACTAAGTAAAACGATAATGACAATCCTTTAAAAACCCCATATGACATATTTTATAGATTACACTTTTAAAGTATGGGGAAAAAAACTAAAATTTACAAAGGACTATATGGAGAAGAATTTTTACATTATTCATCCTCAACCTAAGCAGGCCTATTTCGAGAGGTTAAATTATTTGAAGAAAAATTAATTAAAGTGATAACAATGGTGATAATAACAAAGCTTAGAAAATCAAGAACAGAAACTGTTTTGACATTTCATACAAGAAATTTTCTAATGTCTGTAAACAAAATGGTGGTAAAGCAACAACTAAATACGACATTTTTACACAATTTTTAACAAATAATTTTACAAAAAATATGTCATAAATGGGTGTTTAATATGGATAGTTCTTGGATCCAGTATTAAGTTTGGTTTTGTTCAAAAAAAGCAATATTAGTGATGATTTAATAAAAGCAAACTAAATGATACACCAGGCATATATAAGATAAACTTGCGCGAAATGTGCAAAGTAGAGCTTAAAGTGAAACAGATATTAGTAAATGTTGACGAGCATCAATGTCTAATAATTGTCTGAATGCAACAGCAAAATGTAAAAATATAAAGTACACAAGTTTATTTTTAACACACATTGAAAGGCACTGCAGATTAAGCTATTTAAAAACATATCAATTACGCAACAAAAATATTTAAAACATATTGGAAAAAATGAGAAAATTTAAATTTTATAAAAAAACAGTATGAAATTATTTTTTTTTAAGGGGGCTATAAATACAAACCTATTAGTGAAATAAGAATCAGGCTAACTTTTGACGATAATGGAGTTTGGACTTCAATTTTCTCTCTATTAAACACTTGGGTGAAAAGGTCTCTGTAAGTATAATGCTGTGTTGATGCAAACAGTGTATTTGTGGATGATGTCATAGCAGAGAAGTTTTTCTTAGCTAATTTTCTGATGTAATATGTATCACCTGCTGATATCATAGAATTGCTCTCTAAACATGAACTGTCTAAATCAGAAGATCTAGGGGAAAAAAATAAAATTCATCAATTCATCAGTAATCTTTTGGGCAAATTCGGTTATATTTCTATGGTGCCCGGTATAAAGGGCTTAAGTCAAAAAACAGTGATTTGTAGATATTTGTTAGTATCTCTCTATTCTAAAAAAAAGTAACTGGCGCTGCAGCCGCCGCCGCTGTCAAAAGCTTGTCACGCTATCTCCTCCGAAACCGCTGGGGGTATGGGGTCGAGACCGATACCAATCGATGCAGAACAATGTGGGGAAGAAAGTAAGACATGTCTCATATTCGTCGGACTTTAAGTTTTTTTTTTTTATTTTATGTTTTGTGGGAAAATATTGACTTTTTCATGTTCAGATTACGATAACTCGCCAAAAAAGGATCGTAGAATTTTTTTTTTTTTACAATCTAAGACTACAGACATTTCTCCTTCAAACAAGACCTCATTTGTTTAAAAATAATTTAAAACAGACTGATATTTTTATTAAAATTGAAAACCCACTTTTTGAAAAAATTTATGCGTTTCGAGATATATAAATTTGATGCTCTCAGACTTATTATGTTATAAAGAAAATATTTATATCAACTGGAAGATGAAACTTTTCTCATTCATATAAATTTCATTTCAAGTCTCTATCTTAAAATTTCGATTTTTAATTGAATTTTAAAGAAATACTTCAAAAAAATCTTCTCATTCGCTTCCTGAAAGAAGATCCAATTTTTCACCCATAGGCGGGCTTCATCCATTTTGCCGGGGGGAAGCTTCAACTGTAAACAAATGAATGACTCAATCGCTGTAAACAACTATTGAGTCATTCATTCACTTGATTCACCAGTGGAGCGAACGTAGCGAGCCTAGGGGTGAAGCCCCTAGTTGATAAAAAAAAAAAAATCTTCTGACTTGTATAAAAGGCTTAAGTCTATTAACTTTGTATAGAAAAGTACATTTCTTTGTACAAAAGACTCAAATCCAAATTATATTTCTGTGATTGGTATAAAAGCCAATAATTTGGTATATTTAAATCACTGTTTTTGACTAAAGCCCTTTATACTGGGTATCATAGATTTAATCAAACACCTTTAAATCAAAAATCCACTTACATATATTTAAACTTAATTTATAGAGCATAATAAAATGCATAATCATTAATAAATCAACCATGATAATAAAGATATGGTCAACACTCCTGAGGATTGGAGATTAAATATTCCAGACATTACATGCATTTTTCAACTGTAAATTAATTAAAAAATAAAAACAAATTAAACTGATGGGTTAAGGGATTTTAAGTTTTAATACTCTTATGATATACATATTTTGTGATATTATATATACATACAAGGACCTTTTGAATAAAATTAACCCTGTGATGAAAACAGTATACAACTAACCTAAAACGAGGAGTCACTGAATGCAGCAAAACATATTTTAATAGTACAGGAAGACACTGGTTTGACTCAAGGTCATATATTAAGCCCATTTAGTGAAAAGATGAAAGATGCATGTTTTACAGAAAAATTCAAATAAAGTATGAAAAAAATGAAACGATTATATATGGTTTACCATGCATGTGTGTAATGGTGACCATATGGAGTTGTCTTTAGGTACATTTCAATGATTTTGAATATAATTCTTAGTCTGAAAACTTTACCCCCCCCCCCCCCCCCAAAAAAAAAAAAAAAAATTTTTTTTTTTTTTTTTAAGTAGCATAGAGCAACAATAAGGAGTTTTAAGGTGTGTCTGAAACTGAAATTTTAAGTTAAAATGTTTTTAAGCATCCTAGGAATCTTTTTGGACAGACTCACAACACAGCAAAATTACATAAAAATTACACAAAGTATTTAGATTATTGAAATATAGTATCATAAATAGAACTCAAACACATTTTTCATTAGCTTTATACAGTTTGTTTTAGACAAATAATGAAATTAAATTACCCTTCCATTACACTACTTTGTGATGTTGCAGCTTCATTAGTCAATAATAAAGGTGCTAAAGGGACTAAAGGTACTAAAGGTGCTAAAAATTACACAAAGTATTTAGATTATTGAAATATAGTATCATACATACAGCTTCAACACACTTTTCATTACATAAATAGCTTTATATAGTTTGCTTTAGACAAATAATCAAATTATATTACCCTTCCATTATGCTACTTTGTGATGTTGTAGCTTCATTGGTCAATAATAAAGGTGCTAAAGGGATCCTTTCCTCCTGAATTCTATACCTAGAAATATCCAATAATAAAACATGTTTACAAATGTTACGAAGCAAGACAGGAAATACTGAACTAGAACATTAAATCTTCCAACACTGATTAGCAGTATTTCTGCCAAAAAAAAATTAAATAAATAAATAAATAAAAAATAAATAAATAACTTTAAAAACAAACAGATATACACTATACATAAAATTAGTTATTTGAAGCCATTACTCTAGTTTTGTCCATTAAAAATATACTCCCACATTTCTAATATTCAGTGATTTTATCATGGTATTTTAATAATATATAACATACATAAATCATTTCTGAGTACAATGTTAAAATAATGCAAATAAACATGAAATCATTAAAAAGGCTAACAATTTTTTCAGCTGATACATATCAGTCTAGCTCAAAGCAATTGAAAAAGTTACAATAACAGCAGTGACATAACATATAAACAACAAACTTTTAATACAGCATGATATGGATGACAAGTTTTTGTTCTACAACTATAGTTCATTCAAAGTTTCTGAGTACAATGTTAGAAAGATACAAATAAACATAAACTCAATGGGGGGGGGGGAGAGAGAGGCGAGTATAGATAATGCTTTTGGGTGTTAATTAAGGTTGACTCGGAGTTGTTGCAAACTAGTTATGATACATTCAATAATTTCAAGGGGAAAACTCCCAAATAACAGCAGCTTTAAGATAATTGATACCTGCAATACATACATATATATAAACAGTGAAACTTCTCTATAGTGGCCAGTAATGGTTAATAAAAAAGTAGCTGTTTTGAGCGGTGGCCAACTACAGAAGTTTTACTGTGTGTTTGTGTTTGTTTGTTTATAGAATGGCTATAATCTGTATATAAAGATACAATATTTTAAAAAAGCTTTTTATCCATCATTAAAGAAAAATGAAATTTAAAAAGTTTGAAATTTTAATAGTCATAAGATTTAAAACTATTGACAAGCAAAAGAAAAATGCTAACCAACATTAGCTCTAATGGTTAAAATTCATTTGTATTGTGTTTATTGGACTTCAGTTTATGATGCATCAGCTCAAAATAATGTTTGTTTTTTGCTTTATGTCTTTCTCATGGTTATAATATATGTATACAGAGTGAACTAAAAGTTCATAAAAACTTTAAAAATTCTTAAAAAAGGAAGAAATTATGATAAAGAAATATGGTTTGCAAGTGTGCGCTCTCAAGGAAGCCAGATTTTTTTAAACAACAAAATAAAAATTTGATAAAAAAGTCACTGGTAGAAGGCACTGATGACCCAAAACACAATGAACAGGAGAACAGTATGTTCCATTCATTTATTCTTGTTATAACAATTGTTCAACATGACCTCCAGAACATTGTATGACACAACTAAAGCGACTCTTAACAGCTTGACCAACAACGCTCGATTATGTAATGATAACATTCTGAAAGTGAATGAGAAATCCTCGTCTATCACGGTCATTTATTGCAAGATTGATTTGCATAATTCTGCTGAATCTCTCGCACATCAGCGTGATCTACCGGTGACTTTCTTTTTGTTGATGCTAAAAAAAATCCGACTTCCTTGTGAGCCTTTCTTGCAAATCGCACTTTTTTATCATAATTTCTTCCTTTTTTATGAATTTTTAAAGTTTTTACAAACTTTTGGCTCAACCTGTATATATATATATATGGGGGGTGCATGTGTGTGTATTTTATTACATGCAAGAATATTAGTAAATCCCAAATATCATACAAAACCATAAATTACTCATAAAAATTCTTTCAGTACTTATAACACACAATAAAATAAACAGTTCAGTAAATGTATAAATTTTTAAAAATTACCCATTGCATCCATGAAACACATACCTCAAAATTAGTACAGAAACTGCAACCAATGTATAAGCTAGTAGAGTGCCTATGGACATCATATCTGCCAATTCCTTAATATCAAACATCATAGCCATTAAACCTGATAAAAATAAAAAGAGCAGAATATAACTTAAATAAAATACCTTACTTTTTGCATAAGAAAATTGTATAATCTAAAAAAAAAGTGCATACCTGCAAATATTCCAGAAATAAATGTTGCAATCATAGGGGTTTTAAATTTTTTGTGAGTCTTAGACAAAAACTTAAAAATTAAGCCATCATTCGCCATAGCATATAAAATCCTTGGAAGTGGAAACATTCCCCCTAGTAAGCTAAAAAAAGAAATTATAGTTAAGTCAAAAATTCTTATTGATTAAATGCCCATAAAATTCCAAATTCTTCTTATTAAAGAAAGATTTTGTCCATAATTTAAGGTTTTTGAAAAACAGTTATCAATTAATCTGGGAAATAACTTTATTTCTGCTATATTTTAAGATGATTTATATACCTTTAAACAAGTTATTTTAAATTAGTAAATGAATTAGGAATAAATATAATACACTAATATGAATTCAAAACACAGCCCAATTTTTCAAATTTTAAAAATTTATAACCAAAGTTAATATATTATTATCAAAGATCATCATAAAACTTAGTAAAATGTGGAGAATCATTTTTATCACACACAACATAGTTGTGTGTGATTAATAGATAACAGAATTAACAGATAACAAAAAGTAACAAATGTACATATTTATATATCTAACACGAAAACATTAAGCTTTGGGAGGGTGTAATATGAGTGTAATTCTATCATGCAAGTACAAATTTGACCATTCTTAGGAAGAACGATTGGCAAAGTACTGCCTGCAAGGAAGTCTAGCCCACGGGTTCCCAACCTTTTTACTACAACGCCCCTTTTAAAAGAATGATTTTTTTCATCGATCCCCTCACATTTTTCTCTATAATATGCAGCATACAACATAATTATAATACTAATAATTGCACATAAAACACTTAAATATAACAATTTGACCAAGAATATGAACAAAAAATTAGAAAAAGTGGTTCATTAGGTTTGTTTTATTATTTTTGTACTATTTTAATTTTTAATTTCTCAAATATAAACAAGATTTCAGAAACACAAATTGTAATTGCACAAAAATTCGATTTCAGTTAATGTGGTGGTGGTTGTGCTTGATGCATGATACAATTTTTTAATGTTTGGCCTAAAATTGCTTATCATTGTATAGTCACAATAACTAACATAATGATTATAAATATATATTTTACTAAACAATTTTACTGACTTATATGTAATTATAATATAATTTCATTCGACACATATACAAAAGTGACATAACATTCGACTTTAGATGTGTGGATCACTCCGCCCTATGCAAATCTGTATTTATACACATTAAAACGGATATTATTATCTAATAATTACATTCCTAAAAAAGAAAATTTTAAAAAAGAAAATTTATCATCAACACCCACTAGACCCCTGGATTACTATAGACCCTTTATAAACTTCCATCGACTCAAGGGGTCCACCTGGACCCTGTTGGGAATCCCTGGTCTAGCCCATGAACAAATTCAATGTGACCAGTGATAGAACTCCTAAATTAAGATAAAAAGCTATAAATAAAAGAAGCATGAAAAATATTAATTAAATTTTTCCAAATTTGAGCATCCTATCCCACAGACTTCGACCCTGTTTGCCTTGAAAGTGTTTCAGAATAAATGCTTTACACTACGAGGCTC